>PIJE02008232.1:0-10921 GCA_002895965.2 Coryphaenoides rupestris | reverse complement strand
GGAGAAATCCCTGCAAAAAGCGCAAACTCAGTGTTGACTTTGAAGATTGATGAGCATAGCTATTTTCGTCAGATGAATCGCTAGCTTTGTGTCGTCTGCTGAAATGTTTCTTAGTCGAGCTTGGATCTTTTGGCGAGGACATGTCTTCGGTTACATTTATGTCGGTGTTCAGTGCCGTGCTGCCGTTTTGCCTCGTGCCTCACCGGAAGTTCCAGATACATTAATTTGACATTACAGTCTGTACTCATCTCAGTGTACACATTGCTAGCCGTAGCCAAGAGCTATTAAAATGGACAGGAAAGCATTGAATACAAAAATATGCAGTGAAATGAATTAGCAGTTAAAACAACACAAAACAGCATGGGTAACAGTAGTACTATCAGTGAACAATATGCATTGAAGATTACAACATAAATGGCTTAATTTCAAAAGAACAATAAAATACGGCCGCAATAAAATACATTTTTCACACGACTTACCCTGAGCAATGCAAACACTGAGGGGAAGACGCAAGCTACAGAAACATAGGAAGTTCAAAAGAGTGATGTGCAGCAAGTTAATTTATGCAGGAAACATTAATAAAAATTAACAGTAAATTAAAATGACTCATTCACAAAAACAACAGTCAAAGTCGTAAAATGATAAATATAATTCACAAATTTAAGTTGGAAATATGGCAATAGCTCAGGAGATAAGAGCAGTTGCCTGGCACAGTTTCTGGTTCGATCCCTGGGCTCCGCCTGTCCCTGAGCGAGACACCACCTAACCCTAACTGCTCCTGACGTGTTGGTTGTTACCTTGCATGGTTGACACCGCCATCAGTGTATGAATGGGTGAATGTGAGGCAACTGTAAAGCGCTTTGGATAAAATAAATGTAATCCATTTACCATTTATATAATAAAATGGTTTATGTGAGATGTGACAGGTCGCATGTGTCTTGAGGACAGGAAGTGTGCGGCGATGGTATGTGCGTATGGTGGTCTAGCGATGTCGGTGTGACATGTGCAACCACTGGAGAGTTTGCACTAGCGCTGTGACGCTGACAATCGGTGTGAATAGATATGTTGTGATGTGCTGTAGTACCTGCATGTGTGCAGTGACGTACGCGCAGGTCGCTGGTGATCTGAGCTAGTCCGCTATAAGTAGCGCGTCATACGCAGAGCGAGCGAGCACAAAATCTCTACTTGCGTCTCATGTGATCTAGCTGGACATGGGAGCGAGGATAAGCGATGTTGCGCGTGTGTTGTTGTGTGCCTCCCAGGTCGCGGCGCGCCCTGGTGGTGGAAGACGAGAATTGGATACTGTATTATTGGGAGTCCACACTAGTAGATCAAGGTACTACTGCGTGAATACGCGGCCGGGAGCGGCGAGCCTTTCGAGGCACAACTTGCCCCAGCCCGTAACACCGCACAGTATACAACCACATAACTACGAACGCAGAAGGACAGAGAGCTATTAGTTCGCTGAACTAAGCGTGAGCACCCACGACGCGAGTCGCACAAAACGCTCTTGAAGAACAAGACGCATACAAACACAACGAGACTCATATCACCCACAGACTCCATAGTACCAACAAAAAACAGCACAAAACCACAAACACACACACACCGATGAATTCTGACACTATCCTACCGAACTTCAGGCAACACTAAAATTAGAACACAAAGTATGTCTCGTCGGACGCACTAATATGAAAAAGTATGAGAGAAGAGACGTCAAGAGAACTTCATGAAATGAATATCGAGTGAACTAAATTCATCTTATAACAGTCGGTCAAACCAATGCAACACAGCAAGCCCAGTACACATTCAATTAGTGACGATCTATATGCAACGAGTGTATATACACTATGGTACACTAGTAAAGACTTCACGTATATATACACGAGTGACTGCTGCGTAATACTAATCATATAACTATAATGAAATATTTCGTATTATGATATGTACATGTACAGTGCTGCTTGAAAGTATGTGAACCCCTTGAGCAGTTTAGAGTTTTCTGTTGTTTTACCATGATTTTCTTATTCTATCATCACCAGTTTTCTATATATATGAAATGTCAGGTTTATGTTTATCAATTGCATGTACTTGTTTAGAGGAGCCAAACAACGCGCGCACACACACACACACAAATGAGTTGTCTGTGGCGTCAGATCAAGGACTCAAGGAAGTAAAAGAGAACGGTACGACTGCGTAAGATAGAGCATGGATGGCATTCTTCTTCTCTGGTGCGTCATCGTAGGGGGAAGTAGACGTGGGCGGGAGATGTGCAAGGTGGAAAGTTATCCTCTGTGTGTATGTGTGTGTGTGTGTGTGTGTGGTGCAGCAGCAAAGTGCGTTGGAAAGGTTCCACACCCGTTCCAAAGCCTAGAGATACAAAGGTAGTGATTGTGATGTGCAAGGTGGAAAGTTATCCTCTGTGTGTATGTGTGTGTGTGTGTGTGTGTGGTGCAGCAAAGGCAAAGTGCGTTGGATAAGGCTCGGCGAGGGCTGGGCTTGGTGGAGGTGTGTGCGAGTGTGGTGCGAGTGTGGTGAGAGTGTGGTATGTGACAAAGTGTGTGTAAAAGCTGCCACCCGAAGACACCCAGTGCTGGACGAAGGCCATTGGGCGATCAAAAAGGGGGAGAGAGAGAGAGAGAGAAAAATAAAAATAAAAATAAGACCTCACGGACAAAACTCGGAAATCTGATCTGCGTCACTTCAATGATATCCATGCCTCCATTAACCACACGCGCACACACACACACTGCTGGGGGATCTTCTATGGACTCAAGGAGTCTACCCCACGGACACGTGTTTAAAATTTGAATGGTTAGGAATGACATAGTTGTTAGACAACTACACTCACTCACTCTAGACAAGGGAGGTTGTAACACACAAACACACACACGCTAGACAAGGTACACACACACTCTCTAGGCAAGTTACACACACACACACTTTCTAGACAAGGTACACACACACTCACTCTAGACAAGGGAGGTTGTAACACACACACCAACACTCTAGAAACGGTTCAAACACACACACACACACACACACACACACACACACACACACACACACACTCACTCTAGACAAGGGAGGTTGTAACACACACACAAACATGGACCATTTCACTCATGACAAGTACCTTTTTGTCATCAAACCATCGTTTTGCATTGTAGGCATTTCTAAACGGAAGCCTGCTAATGCTGTAAGGGTCTTCCCCCCCCCCCCCCCGTGCGATCAACACCGCCGGTCTTTAAGTTTACCAGCAATCAACCACAGGAACACTCACGCAATTACAATCTGTACTTCTACACTTCTTTAAAAAAACCAAAAACAAAAAAAACACCAAATAATTAATAACTTAACATTAAGATAAATAATTACTGCATTGTTAATCTGGAGGAAAAAACATTTGAGTTGATGACAACATTGTTAACGTATGCACAGCAAAAAAAATAAATCTACAAATGACAAGATGCTATGAGGACATACCTGTTGGAGCATGCTGGACGACCTGTTGGAGACGCACACACACTTCCTCACCCTGCTGCTGGAGCGCCGGAAGACCTCCCTGGTGGAGGGCCGGGGCCACAGCATCATCCACAGCATCGGGGACATCCTCACAAACCAGGTCCGCGCCCATACCCAGCTGGCCCCCGCACCCGCTGCCGTCGTATTGTTGTGTTGTGGTGTACAGAACACATGTCGTTTGTATGCTGATAGTAAAATGTGATCTAGAGCCTGGAGAACAGGCCTCTAATAGCAACAACAATTCTGTGAAATACATAGCTGTTTATTAGTAGTATAATATAACATTGGAACTGATAAGCTTGATGTGAAAAACTGTTTTGTATTTTTTCCCCCTCAGTTTTCGGGCTGCAATGCCGATCGCATGAAGAAGGTTTACGGAAAGTTCTGCAGCCGCCACAGCGAAGCGGTCAACCTCTACAAAGAACTGCACGCTAAAGACAAGCGCTTTCAGGCCTTGATCAAGGTAGACCCTTCAAGTAAGTAGAGTGGAAGACTGAAGCGGTCAACCTCTACAAAGAACTGCACGCTAAAGACAAGCGCTTTCAGGCCTTGATCAAGGTAGACCCCCCCCCACCCTGACACCCTCACGCCTGTCCTCACTCCCTATTGAACTGTGTAACATTCAACTGTGGACTACCACCATGGACAAAAACCATCTAACTATGGACTACAACCATTTAACTATGGACAAAAACCATCTAACTATGGACAAAAACCATCTAACTATGGACTACAACCATCTAACTATGGACTACAACCATCTAACTATGACTACAACCATCTAACTATGGACAAAAAACCATCTAACTATGGGCTACAACCATCTAACTATGGACTACAACCATCTAACTATGGACTACAACCATTTAACTATGGACTACGACCATCTAACTATGGAGAGAGAGAGAGAGAGCAGAGACAGAGAGAGAGAGAGCGCGCGCGAGAGAGGAGAGAGCGCGAGAGAGAGAGAGAGAGAGAGAGAGAGAGAGACTAAACAAATGAACCACGACGTTCACATTATTGTTGGTTTGCTGGAAGAAAAGTCTTCAGGCGAAGTCTTTTTTTGTGTGCGTATGTGTGTGTGTTTTGAACAAGCTTTTCGGCGGCCTCGAGAAACTTCACGTCCTCGGCACAAACCATTTCAATAGTTGAAAAATCTCTAACTCGGTACAACCAGCATCGTTAAAACATTATCCTCGTTGGGGCGTTGGGACCCTGGCTTTAGAGGCGTCCCCTTTCTGCGCACCTAGCGGTTAAGTGCGTTGTCGTGGGAACCCTGATGCCCCCTGGAGTGGGTTGGATTCTAGGATTCCAGGGGCTGGATTCTGGACCTACCAACCCTCTCCTCTGGTGAGTCATGCATAGTCCAGGTTGGAGGTCAGAGAGTGAGTGTGTGAGTGAGAGAGTGAGAGAGAGAGAGAGAGAGAGACGATTGGGCTCAGTTGCATCCAGCAGTTCACCTGCGGAGCTCAGTGCTGCCCTGGCCATGCCCAGTTCCCCGTTCGTGCATCCAAGGTTTTTAACATCAATGTCCGTCTGAGATACCAACATATACGTGTGTGTGTGTGTGTGTGTTGTCTGAACAGAGTTAACAGATCCTCTGCTTTCCTATGTGCCTGAAGTCATGCCTCTTGTTTTAAGTGTTTTACCTGGACAAGCTGGTGTGCAGGGGGAGTGGGCGGGGCTATAAGTGCTGGCTGCTAGAAGAGGCATTGTACTCGAGTTGAGGAAAAGCGCTCCATTGCTTGTGTCTTTTGTTGTGTGTGTGTGTGTGTGTGTGTGTGCGTGCGTATGTGTATGTGCGTGTGCATGTGTGTGATCAGAGCAGCTCCTCAGGGTTGATGTCAGCTATGGGCTGGCGCCAGTAACAGAAGGAGCTGTACTCTGGCATGCAGAATGCTTGGTTCTGCTCCTTGTTCAGCAGCGGGAACACATGCTCCACCAGCTCACTCAGCCGGCAGTAGCTGTATGGAGGGACAGAGAGAGAGAGAGAGAGAGAGAGAGAGAGAGACACACACAGACAGACAGACAGACAGACAGACAGAGACAGAGAGAGAGACAGATCAGAAGCACAGAAAGCGATGGTGAGCCTGAAGCAATAATAAAACAATAACAAGCCTAGTGCATTGTGTTTGTACAGCGTTCCCCAGGAATCTCAAAGCACACTTCACATCCCATTGAGATGCGCAGCAGCAGCGGATCAACAGCCACTTTGGCTCGGATCCCTAGAGGGGCGTGGACGTGTATTAAACCCCTCCCCCACTACCACCACCACCACTACTACCCCCCCTCCCCCATGACATGATGACGACCACATTATGCCGGGCCGGCGGTGTGCGTCCACTCATCTACAGTAAACAACAACAACAGCCGGAAGTGCGTGTCGATTCGTCACCCGGCAGAGTCGATGTCTGCCACAGTGAGGGGGGGGGGGGACAACAAACAGAGGGACTCACGAGGACTTGTTGCCCTTGGTCTGCTCCTGGATCAGCTCTCCCTTGGGGTTGACCGTGAAGATGCGGCACACGGGGACTCCCACCTCCTTGTAGGCAAACACATCCTGAGGAGAGAAGAGGAGGAGGAGAGAGGAATTCCTTCGGGTTTTTTGAACGATCAAGGTGCGAGTCATGGCAACGCCAGCATGGAACCAACCAACCCTGACGATGAATCGATTAATATTAGCAGATTAGCTCTCCTGTTTGCAGATAACAGCGTTACTTCTAGAAATAACTTTGGTGGAGTGAGTGACAGAGTGAGTGTGTGTGTGTGTGTGTGTGTGTGTGTGTGTGTGTGTGTGTGTGTGTGTGTGTGTGTGTGTGTGTGTGTGTGTGTGTGTAAGTGTGTTGTCGGCTGTCCCAGCTGTTTGTCCAGCTGAGGATGAGAAGCTGAGGCCCTGCTTAAGCCACGCCCTCCACCCCACCCTCTGGTCGACCAGGGACCGGGGGTACGGTCACCACAGATGACCTCAGTCTGGGCTGAGCCGTCTCACTGATCCCCACCAGGGCTTTCCATCTCCTCCAAATCCTCCAAATCCTCCTCCTACTCCTCCTTCTCTCGGCTTAAACCCGGAGTCCAAGTGTCCAAGTGCACTACACCCCCCAACACTGAGTGAGTCAGAGGCTGGACACAGCCTCGGACAAAACGGACAATTCAAATGAAAACAAAAAGTGAAATCATCATGATGATGGGTCCGTGCCCGGCGACTCACGTTGGTGCGGTTGCCGAAGGCGGCGTGGAAGGGCTGCTTGTTGTGCAGGAACAGGTTCTTGATGTCCGTGAGGCACTCGATCTTGAAGATCTCCGGCTTCTTCTCGATCACCTCCCTGCGGAGCAGCAGAGACGGCGACGGCTCAAGAGACCAGCATCGCAATAATAAGCTCGCTAAACACGCACACACACAAACATAAGCTTGCATACCGGAAATCAAAAGTTATTGTTGTGAAGGGAGAAAAACACTCACAAACAAAACCAAAACAAACAACAAACATCAGCCTGTGTTTCGCCCTCTCGATCAATGAAAATGCAATCGTTGCTGCTGAAGAGAAGTGAGTGAGGAAAAACACTGGCCTGAATACAGATGGGGGATTTAGGAGGGCTTTAAGACTCTGAAGACTGGGGTGGGGGGGTTGAGAATTCAAGTCAAAAGTTTAAGCGTCAAGCTTAGGACACCGTGTGCAGAGGGTGGGGGGGGGGGGGAGGTAGGCAGCAGGGTGCGGAGGAGGTCCAAAGGGAGTGGGAGTGTGTGTGTGTGTGTGTGTGTGTGTGTGTGTGTGTGTGTGTGTGTGAAATAACAATTCTTAACGTTCATTTTGTAGCCTCTGTGCGTGCGTGCTACCTGTGGAAGGCGGAGAAGAGGCTGCTGGGAGACAGCATGAGCGGGCCCCTGGGCAGGATGGTCCCGCCGTCGTTCACCCACTGCAGGTAGCCGCGCGTCATGTCCGCCATGCCGATGGCCCGCGCCGAGCAGTACAGGAACTTGTAGCCGTTCCTTCGAAACATACGGAGGACGGACAATGATTACACGTTTACACACACACCCACACCCACACACACCAGGCCATTAGTGGCTGTGAATAAATCAACTGCTGCTGCTGCTACTTAAAGGTCCTGTATATAAGAATAATGAATCCGTTCAGGGACTACATGGAGGATTTTACGTGCACAAATCGTTTTCAATTGCCAGTTTATGAGCAGGTTGTGGTTGAAGTTCAAACATGAGAGCTTCCCAGGCTCTCTCTGTTGCGTGGAACTGCTTTTGGGCCCATTTCTCTTATATTTGAATATTCGGGTTGGATTTCCCGGGAAAAGGGAAGGAAGTGACGTGTAAGCACGGATAATTAAAAAGTTATTTCATAGCTTTTTAAAATGTGTACAAGGTTTAATTATGATTAGAACTAACATTAGTTTCTTATTGTCTCAACCCACGGAGCTATGAATGCACTGAGCTCCAGCGGGCTGCAGTTCACCTACCGGCCAAAGGGGTCAGTAATGAGAAGGAATCAGGTACATATCGTACCTTTAAAGTCACATATGGCCTATTGACCATTACTGGTCCTTATTAGCCGAGACCAGTTTAGACCAGTGGTTTACACCCTGTTTTTGCCCCCCGTGACCTTATTTCTAGCTCTGAAAACATTTGCCACTTCAATTTTAACTGCATCTGCTCATCGCAGACCGCATATACTACACACCAAGTGGTAGTTTGACTGTGGCTATGAATCATTAGGCGGTCAGCTCGTAATAAACAGGGCATCTGGGAGACCTTTTAAAAAAATCGTTTGCAAAAATTGATCATTCATATCTATCGTTTGTGTCAGCAATCTCCTGCGACCTCCACGTGCACATCACCCCAAGGTTGGGAACCACTGGTTTCAGGCCATAGGCTGTCCCACATGGAGACACAGTCCGAATGGGAGAAGAGCACATATAGACGGATGAAGTCTGATCTAGTACGAAGGGCGTCTTTCTGGTCTTACTCGGCGACAGAGTGGTACAGCTTGGCAATGCCCTGGTGGGTCCAGTCTTTGCCCAACTGCGGCAGAATCTGGCCAAACACGTCAGACCTGGATGGACACACACCACACACACACACACAACACACACACAACACACACACACACACACACCACACACACACACACACACACACACACCAACCACACACACACACACACACACACACAACACACACAACACACACACACACACACACACGATCAGGAGGAGAAGCAGGAGAAGCCCTCAGGTGTGTGCCTGTGGAAAAAGACTTGGCACAAGACTGGGGTGTTTGTCCAAAGAAGACAACACATTGAGAAGCCCTTTTCTCTGAGATAATGTTAACACCGACCCGCACTTTCCACACACACACGCACACTACACACCTATAGATACTCTCCAACAGGCTTAACCTCAGCTTGGGATCCATCTGCTCTGAAACTGTAAATGGCTCATTAAAGACCCTGTCGGTGCTCAGAGCTTCTCAAAAGTTGACCACACACACACGCACGCACGCACGCACGCACGCACGCACGCACGCACACACGCACGCGGCCGATATTATCAGCTCCAGTCAATCAGCACACATTTGATGTGGGCCACCAATGTGCAGCAGAGCGGTGTGGGCGTCACCGGGAAGCGGATATACCCATTAACACGCGTTAATGAATTAATAATAAAAATTAATAATAAACAAATAGCATAAAAAAAAAAAAAGCCTGGCTGCGGTCTTTAGACTAATTAAAAAAAGCTCAAGCCTGCATATAAATAGAAGCCGTCTGTGGATCGCATTAATGTCAGCTAATTCTGGCGAGGAGGACCGCGGACGGAACAGCTTGTGCGGTTACTATGGGTAACCGCGTGGCTATAGATAACACTATAGAGTCTGTCTGGCTGTCCATCTCCCACAAGACTACAAAGAGCCCATCCTTTGTTAACATGGACAAGGTGTACTAGTTTCACCCCGGGGGGTGGTGCACGACCAAAGCACGGCTTTGGATAGGATTCTTTTGAAAACGTGATCTTGCGTCGATTTAAAACACATAACGATGAAAACCGTGGACACAATTGAACCGAGCATTCCATGATTTTGAAGGAACAGTTCTCCCTCCTTAAATTCAGCATTAGCGGGCTTACAGTCTAAAAGCAAGTTCTTCCAGACATTTCTGTGGCGGAAGATGTTGAGGCCGGATGGGAGAGTGTGGGGGGCGGGGGCGTGTGCAGCACCTACTTGGTGATGGTGCCGTCGATGTCAGAGATGATGACCTTGTCGTCCCAGTTCCACAGGTAGATGGTGCCCTCGCAGCGGCAGGTGCCCTGGTACTGGGTGGTGATGCTGAACGTCACGTCGTTAGGCCCCTCCTTCAGCTTCAGGCTGGCCTGGTGGCGACACATCACACAGGGGCGGGGCGGGGCAGGGCGGGGTGGGGGGGAGGGACATCAGCGCATATAAACCAGAGACGACACACAAAAAAGACTGATACCCGCAAAACGCACAAGACACGTCAAACTCAGGAGTCCTTTCTTTCTTGGGTTATTCGTAGTGCTTTGGCGCCACCTTCAGACTTGCGCAGGGAACGGTCGTGGCGCAATATAGGCCCGAGCCAGAAGAGGGCACTCAAACACATAGATAATTAGGAGGAGGGTTTTTTTCTTCTTTCTTTCCTTCTTTCTTTTGTCTTTTGTCACACTTGACATAACTGGGTGAACCGTCTGACTAACCGGATCAAACGGTCTTTATGGAAATTAGCCAATGTTGATTTCTTTGCAAAGCTCCCAGCATTAAAAGGGGATTCGACAACTAAGCGCTCAAGTTGTCGTACATAAAAAGCAGCACAATGACGGGAGAGATCCAGTAAAGCCAGTGTGTCTCTCTGGGTGTTTAACAGGAGTTCTCCGTCACTGATCCACAGCGGCTGTTGTGACAGGGCTCCACAAACAGGTCTAACTGTGGTTGTGGCTGTGGTCGGGAAGGACAATTATATTTGAAAGACTGACTTCAAAAGGGAGACCTTCAACTTCAATACGCATAATTATGAATAATTATGGGACTGTTGCCATGTATTCAGCATCAAGTGTACATAGCGCTGTAAAATAACTCATATTCACTCATATTATCCTCAAATAATGGTAAATTCTGGAGAAGCACAACCCCATTTTCTCTGTGTCATAAATAAATACTTTTGAAGCCGTATTTAGCGAACAAACAGTAAACACAAACCGGTTTGCCTCTCAAGACTAAGATTGTCATTGCAGCCAGACCAAATTATCGATCGCGGTCGCAGTTCAAACTGCCGCTCACCTCGCACACACACAACGCCCATTTATAGTGCAAGTCAACAACCTGAGAGACGGACAAGTTGGACAACAACACACACACACACACACACACACACACACA
>PIJE02008231.1:5000-7500 GCA_002895965.2 Coryphaenoides rupestris | reverse complement strand
TGCAGGTGCAGGTGTAGCTGCAGGTGTAGCTGCAGGTGTAGCTGCAGGTGTAGGTGCAGGTGTAGGTGCAGGTGCAGGTGCAGGTGCAGGTGTAGGTGCAGGTGTAGGTGCAGGTGTAGGTGCAGGTATAGGTGCAGGTGCAGGTGCAGGTGTAGGTGCAGGTGTAGGTGCAGGTGTAGGTGCAGGTGTAGGTGCAGGTGTAGGTGCAGGTGTAGGCAGGGTGCTCAGCGCCCCCTGGTGTGCCTGACTGATCAGTTCAGGTGTAGGTGCAGGTGTAGGTGCAGGTGTAGGTGCAGGTGTAGGTGCAGGTGTAGGTGCAGGTGTAGGTGCAGGTGTAGGTGCAGGTGTAGGTGCAGGTGTAGGTGGGTGCCGTAGCAAGGGGGCCCCCAGGTGCCGTAGCAAGTCCTGTCTCAAGCCTCAAGGCCCGGAGTGCAGACTGACCTCCACGCAGTGGTCGCAGACGCTGCAGTGGGAGCATCGCGGCGGGCGGTAGAAGTGGCAGGAGGCGCACCACTTCATCCTCATCTGCACGCCGTTCACCTCCGCGTTCTTGTAGAGCGGCGCGCGGAAGTCCTCCTCCTTGTCCTCGTCCTCGCTCGCTGTGGCGGGAAAACGACCGAGACACCGTGAGACACCGGGAGCACCGGGAGCTTTTTAAAGTGGCAATCGCGACGATTTTCCCGTCACCTATCTGTGCGACACTGTTTGGATGCAATGGCCGCTTTACGCCCTTAGGTGTCGCCAAAGAGCACGAAACTGAAACCTTGGAGATTGCCACTTTTAAAAGCGCTATTCACCGAGTAAATAGTCGACAAGTTAACCGACGGTAGACCGCAGAGAAAACTGCAAAGTTTGTGAACCTTTCGCGAACTTTAGCCTCGTGGAAAACCATACGAAACGGTCGAAAACTGTCCCCGTTTGTTAAACTTTGCACATTTTAAGTTAACGTTTTCCACCAGAACTACAGCGTCCACCGGCACAAACAACAGTAATAACCCAAGTTGCGTTATAGGCAGGTTAGCCTTTTAGCTTGACCACCGTACCCATTGGCAGTACGCCCGCGCAAGTTGCGTTATCTTTTAGCTTGACCACCGTACCCATTGGCAGTACGCCCGCGTCCGTGAAGGTTGCCATGGTGAAGTTGGCCAGGACGAAGATGAAGAGGACGGCGCAGCATGCTGGCAGGGCGGGGGAGACGGCCAGGGCCAGCCACGGACACCTGGCAACACAGAGAGAGCACCTCACACACTTAGCTAGGAGGAGCAGGTAGGGTTAGGTGGTGTCTTGCTCAGGGACACCTCCACACTTAGCTAGGAGGAGCAGGTAGGGTTAGTTGGTGTCTTGCTCAGGACACCTCCACACTTAGCTAGGAGGAGCAGGGGGTTAGGCTTGGGTTAGGGTTGGTGTCTTGCTCAGGGACACCTCCACACTTAGCTAGGAGGAGCAGGTAGGGTTAGGTGGTGTCTTGCTCAGGGACACCTCCACACTTAGCTAGGAGGAGCAGGTTAGGTGTTAGGTCGGTGGTCTTGCTCAAGGGACACCTCCACACTTAGCTAGGAGGAGCAGGTAGGGTTAGGTGGTGTCTTGCTCAGGGACACCTCCACACTTAGCTAGGAGGAGCAGGTAGGGTTAGGTGGTGTCTTGCTCAGGGACACCTCCACACTTAGCTAGGAGGAGCAGGTAGGGTTAGGTGTATAATAAATTATCATCACATAAGACAGAGGGGGTGGTGAGCTATTATTGCTGCAAGAAATGGTAAAAAGAAAAAGATAATATTGTGATTATTGTGACAGATACTATGATTGCGATATGATTCATAATTAGTGAGAATTAACATTTGTTTTCTTCCACCTGACCCCGGCTTCTCTGCAGAAATACAGACCTTAATTTATAGCGCCGTTATGAATTTACATTCACATCATTTACCCTTCTCAAAAAATTGCAGCTTTGTGCGATTTGGATATTGCACTCGACCATATTGGGATCTAGATGATATTTTGATGAATTGGCAAGCCCTTGTTATTATTTTAATAAAAGTAATTCACGTACGACACAATAAAGAACCTTTGGGAACCCAATCCCAACCCCAGCTATGCTTAACCAGACATAACAAGACTTTTTTTATCACCCCTGCCCCATACTTCCACCATATTTCTACTTGATTATTTTCATATCCACGCAACCACCACCGAATGCAAAATTCTATATATTGATGTCTAAAACTGTTATATTTATCACCGGAGAACATTCAGGGCAACAAACAAACTTGCCAACGCGGCAACAAAGACTCTGGGAAGTCAGGGGTAATTATTTAAAAAGAAAACGCTCATATGGGATCTGAACGATGTACACTGTCGTACAAATGCCCCCGTAAGACCCCATAAGCAAATATTTATGACGCTCCTGTAGTATAAACCGCCGTGTGTGTGTGTGTGTGTGTAAACCCGACCTGCAAGCTCGGGGAAAAGTATTCTCTTGAGCGCCCGACTCAATCGCTGTG
>PIJE02008230.1:0-10924 GCA_002895965.2 Coryphaenoides rupestris | reverse complement strand
AGAATAATAAAAATAAACTAACAGATTTACAAATGTACAGTCAAAATATACCAATATATAGGCAAGATAAGATATTCAGACGGCGAAAACAATTTGGCATAATTGAAGTGTAATACTGTGATAATAATAATGGTTAGGGGACGTATTGCACCTGATAGAAATAGAATATTAAGAATATTGCACATAATGTTGCAATGTTGAAAGGTAATGTAGGAGAGTTATTGGGTATGACATTAAGAAGACTACAGCTAAACACCAAATATATGACCCTGAATACAAATAACATATAAGATAAGATAAGATATAACTTTATTAATCCTGAAGGAAATTATTGTGCCAGGTTGCATAGGCAATACAAATAAAATATGATATATATAATATATAACATGTATTACTGTTATATATTTATATTAAATATAAATAAATATAACAAGTGAAGGTATCTGTCCCACTTCCAGGACGTGGGAGGCTTCATGTATGTTCATTATACATTATTCCATGTATCAGACATGCAAAGAAGCAAAATCATTTCAATTAAATTCAATTTAAAGAGCTTTATAGGCATGGGAAACGTACATGTACATTGTCAAAGCGAGTGGTAAATAAAAAGTATACTTATAAAGAACTAAATATATACAGCTAAAGTACAAAAATACAAAAATACAAAAAATATAAAAATACAAAAATAAGGAAAAAAGATAAAATAAAAAGGAAAAAAGAAAAAAATGGAAAAGAGAGACAAAATAAAAAAAATAGGCCTACATGTTTTTACAAAATGTAAAAAAGAAAAGAAATAAAAAGATATATAGCCTATAAAAAAAAAATTGACAGTCTTTATGGAGGTTATATCGAAGTTTCTGGTTGTTTGTTAACTTCATTTCTCTCTCAGTGTCTGTGGTGTTGTCTTGTGTTGTGTCGTTCGTGAATGATTCGTTCAAAAGACCGAATCTTTTGGGTAGTTTTGAATGAAATCGTTCGCGAACGACACAACACTAATCTAGTGTCAGGGTCAGTCCACCACTTATCATCAGACACCATAAATGCTGTACAAAGGTTTGTTGTTTTAATTTGTTAAAATTGAACAAAATACAAGTTTAGAATGTAAGATATGAGTGTAATGTATTTATTTGAGACATTATGTTACGTTATGTACAAGGCTTGGGCCAATGAAATCCAAAGGTGAAAGGATCCCAGAAAAACCACACATCCAGAATTCATTCTCACATCAGTCAGACATTAGACTGAATTCACAGTGAACAAGAACAAAAACAATGCTTTATTAGATTGTAATGGCCATGTTAAAATACCAGTGTATTCGGACCAACTATTGGTATTGTAAACCAGTGGTGTAAAGTACATTTACTTTAGTTACTAATTACTTTGCAGATTAAAATTAGCAGTACAAATTACAATCAATAAATAAATTATCACATGAAGTATGCAGTCGTGTACAATAATTATGCAGTAAAACAGTATATAAAATATAAAGAAATAAAAATTTGCTTCACGTTTACCATTAAAGCAATTAAAACATCATCCAATAATGTATATATTATTGTGAAATAGGCTATTCTGCATAATGAGTACTTTTACTACCGATACTTTAATGATGTTTTGACGCTAATACTTTAGTTCTTGTAACATCTCAATGCAGGACAACAGTGTATGTCTACAGCAGGGGTGTCAAACTCACTTGAGGTTGAGGGCCATAACAGACCCAATGCTAATTAGCAGGGGCCGGACAAACAAAAGTCCACGAAAATACACATGAAACTCTTACGATTCGTGCAGCCTAGTGGTTATTTGTAGGAACTACAACAAGTTTTTTGTGATTTGGAATAAAGTGAACAAATCAATCAGAAAGATTAATCCATTCATCCATCCATCCATCCATCCATCCATCCATCGAACCCATTTTATGAAATTGGCTCCCGGGCCGGATTGGATCAGCTGGCGGGCCGCGTCGGGCCACCGGGCCGCATGTTTGACACCCTTGGTCTACAGCGTGTGAGTCGGACTCCGCAGTACGCAGGCGGAGCTCCGCCCACTGAACTTTCGGTGAACAAATCTTTTGAACGAATCTTTTTAATGAACTGATTCTAGTGACTCTAGTGATTCTAGTGACTCTAGTGATTCTAGTGACTCTAGTGACTCTAGTGATTCTAGTGACACTAGTGACTCTAGTGATTCTAGGGACTCTAGTGACTCTAGTCACTGAGATCAACTGTTGTACATCACTAGTGTTGTCCTCCCGGCCGCTAGGAGGCGGCGGCGGCGCGGCCTCCAGTCAGACGCGCTGCTGCTCCGCCGCCGCTGTAGCTGAGAGCAGAAGAAGAAGAGCGGGAGAAGTTCTCAGCGCTCCTGATTCTCTACTCTTCTCTTCTAACTTCAGAATGCGGTCAGAAGGCGGGAAGGCGGACGTCCTCTTCGTAAGTCATCGTTACGTTGACTTAACGTGGAGCTGAATAACATAAAATAATATAACATAACATAATATAAGGTAACGTGTCCGCGATGTGCTCATCACAATGTGACAGTCTGGCTAGCTTAGCTTAGCGCGCTAACGTGTGTTGAGGAGGAGGAGGAGGAGGAGGAGGAGAAGGAGAAGGAGAAGGAGGAGAACCACAACCACAACCACCTCCCCGATGAGGAGGAGATCCTCAGGAACCCCTACTAACTGTACTGTGTGTTGCTCCCCCCCAGGAGGAGGAGGACCTCCCCTATGAGGAGAAGATCATAAGAAACCCCTACTAACTGTACTGTGTGTTGCTCCCCAGGAGGAGAACCACCTCCCCTATGAGGAGCAGATCATAAGAAACCCCTACTAACTGTACTGTGTGTTGCTCCCCCCTCCAGGAGGAGGAGGACCTCCCCTATGAGGAGAAGATCATAAGAAACCCCTACTAACTGTACTGTGTGTTGCTCCCCAGGAGGAGAACCACCTCCCCTATGAGGAGCAGATCATAAGAAACCCCTACTAACTGTACTGTGTGTTGCTCCCCAGGAGGAGAACGACCTCCCCTATGAGGAGCAGATCATAAGAAACCCCTACTAACTGTACTGTGTGTTGCTCCCCCCTCCAGGAGGAGGAGGACCTCCCCTATGAGGAGGAGATCATAAGGAACCCGTACTCCGTCAAGTGCTGGATGCGTTACATCGAGTTCAAGCAGAACAGCGCCAAGGCCAACCTGAACATGATCTACGAGCGGGCTCTCAAGGAGCTGCCGGGCAGGTAACACACACACACACACACACACACACACACACACACACACACACACACACACACACACACACACACACACACACACACCTTCACCTTCTTCGAGTGTCATTTCATGGCGTTCACCTGTATCATCTGTACCTGTATCATTACACTCATGTCATGTACATATGCACGTATCTGGTATCATATACATAAGATAGAACTTTATTAATCCCGAAATTCTTGTGGCAGAGGTTGCTCAAAAAACCCACAACATAAGCATGGCAATAGAATAATTAACAATAGAGTAAAAGGACAGGAGGGATCATCATCATGTGCAATATTCTTAATATTATTTCTATCATGTGCAATACGTCCCCTAACCATTATTATTATCACAGCTGTATTACACTTCAATTATGCCAAATTGTTTTTGCCGTCTGAATATCTTGTCTATATATTTGTATATTTTGACTGTACATTTGTAAATCTGTTAGTTTATTTTTATTATTCTGTTGATTTCTCTATTGTTTTATTGTACTGTATTGCTATGCCACCTGGCACAAGAATTTCCTTTGGGATTAATAAAGTTTTATCTTATCTTATCTAGATAAATAAACAATAGAACAATAAAAAAAATAATACATTTCAAATTTACAGTGAATAAGCCTAAGGAAAAATATAGGTAAGATATTCAGTAATCAAAACAAGTTGGCAATGGTATTGAGAAGTATTATTGTACATGAGGAATATTGCACATGATGATGAAAGGTAATATTGAGACGTAGTATTGCACATGATATTAAGAGTTGTAGATGCACCATCCAGTATTCGGTATCGTCCGATACTGTGCTCATGTACTCGTACTCGTACTCGTTAAACTACTCCGATACAACCGCACCGATACCACTTTGGCAACGCAACGTTAACCTTGTAATATTCTTAGCCAAGGAATATTGAAATAAAGAGATGCAACCGAGTTGGCGTTTATGGATGTTTAATAGCAACTGCGCATGGTACCGAGCATGGCGTAGAATTTAGTGGGGACGCTGGGGACATGTCCCCACCAATTAACGGAGCACCCCCCCCATCAGAACCGCAAATTAACGGAGCACCCCCCCCCCATCAGAACCGCAAATTAACGGACCCCCCCCCCCATCAGAACCGCGAATTAACAGAGCACCCCCCCATCAGAACCGCGAATTAACGAAAGCACCCCCCCATCAGAACCGCGAATTAACAGAGCACCCCCCCCATCAGAACCGAATTAACGGAGCACCCCCCCCCCATCAGAACCGCAAATTAACGGAGCACCCCCCCCCATCAGAACCGCGAATTAACGGAGCACCCCCCCATCAGAACCGCAAATTAACGAGCACCCCCCCCCCCGCCCCCCCCCCCCCCCCCCCCCCCCCCCCCCCCCCCCCCCAGACAAAAAATAACATGTTTTCAAAGTCATTAGAACTGTAATGGTTTTATTAAGTACTCGTATCGGTATTCGGTATCGGCAAGTACCCAAATGTATGTACTTGTACTCGGTCTGAAAAAAAGTGGTATCGGTGCATCCCTAATATTAATACATATACTGTATATTATTACATATATTTGTGTCGTACATATGCCATTAAATTGAATAACTCTTTCAAGAGGTACCCAGCAGGGAAGGGGTGTGTCCTATCTATGAGATTATTGTACTGTATTGCTATGCAACCTGGCACAAGAATTTCCTTCGGGATTATCTTATTTTATTTTATCTTATCTTCCTGACTCTGTCTCTTGTTAACGTTTACACATAATTCGACCTCCCCTCTTCCTCCTCGCCATCCTGCCGTGCAGCTACAAGCTGTGGTACAACTACCTGCGGGAGCGGCGGAAGCAGGTGAAGGGGAAGTGCATCTCGGATGCCACATACGAAGACATCAACAACTGCCACGAGAGGGCGCTTGTGTTCATGCACAAGGTGACGACTCCGCACACTGAGAGTACACCAGCGTACTGACGACGCACCCCGTCGTGATGCTAACCCTAACCCCTTCCTAACTCCTCCCCTTCCTCCGCTTGCCGCTAGATGCCCCGGATCTGGCTGGACTACTGTCAGTTCCTGGTGTCTCAGTGTAAGATCACCAGGAGCCGCCGGTCGTTTGACCGCGCGCTGAGGGCTCTCCCCGTCACGCAGCACAGCCGCATCTGGCCGCTCTACCTCCGCTTCGCGCGCAAACTCCCGCTGCCCGAGACCGCCATCTGCGTCTACCGCCGATACCTCAAGGTAGGGTCACAGGGTCACGGAGTCACAGGGTCGGGGTCAACCCTAGCCTCGTCTTGGTGGTGTAGATCACTCATACACACCAGTATACGAAAACACATCATTATACTCTATGCATTGTATGTAAAAGTAGAATCATGAGTGCTTGGCGTGTTGTGCTGACTGCTTAGCGTGTTGTGCAGCTCTCCCCGGAGAACGCGGAGGAGTACATCGACTACCTGCGCTCCATCGGTCGTCTGGACGAGGCGGCCGTGCGTCTCGCCGCCGTGGTCAACGATGAGAGCTTTGTGTCCAAGGAGGGCAAGTCCAACTACCAGGTGTTTACCCCGAAACACCTATGCTGCTGTTGTTGTTGTTGTTCTCTTGCTGTTATTACAACAGAACCCCGAGTGAGAGCTTTCCTAACCCCTCAGTTGGTTTCTCCTCCCTCCCTGACAGTTGTGGCACGAGCTGTGTGACCTGATCTCCCAGAACCCCGACAAGGTAAACTCCCTGAAGGTGGGCGCCATCATCCGGGGAGGTCTGACTCGCTTCACGGACCAGCTGGGGAAGCTCTGGTGCTCCTTGGCCGACTACTACATCCGCAGCGGACACTTTGAGAAGGTGGGACTCCAGTCCAGGAGACGCGACAGCGGTGCAGGTCTAACTGACGAGGTAACCTCACGTTCTCTCCGGTGTCCCCCCCTCCAGGCGCGGGACGTGTACGAGGAGTCCATCCTGACGGTGGTGACGGTGCGCGACTTCACCCAGGTGTTTGACAGCTACGCCCAGTTCGAGGAGAGCATGATCGCTGCCAAGATGGAGACCACGTCTGAGATGGGTCAGGAAGAAGAAGGTACGTGGAGACTCCTCTTCATCATATTATCTGGACTAGCTTCCTGTCGGCCTTCAGCTGAACGTGAGCATCTTGACTGAACCCGACTCTCGGTCTCAGAGGACGTCGACCTGGAGCTGCGGCTGGCTCGCTTCGAGCAGCTGATCGCCAGGCGCCCCCTGCTGCTGAACAGCGTGCTGCTGCGGCAGAACCCCCACAACGTCCACGAGTGGCACAAGAGGGTCAAGCTGTATGACGGGAACCCACGACAGGTAGGCCTTACCCACGACAGGTACGCCTTACCCACGACAGGTACGGCTTACCTACGACAGGTACGACTTACCCACGACAGGTACGACTTACCCACGACAGGTACGACTTACCCACGACAGGTACGACTTACCCACGACAGGTACGACTTACCCACGACAGGTACGACTTGCCCACGACAGGTGCGACTTGCCCACGACAGGTGCGACTTGCCCACGACAGGTACTTACCCACGACAGGTACGACTTACCCACGACAGGTACGCTTACCCACGACAGGTACGCCTTACCCACGACAGGTACGACTTACCCACGACAGGTACGACTTACCCACGACAGGTACGACTTACCCACGACAGGTACGACTTGCCCACGACAGGTGCGACTTGCCCACGACAGGTGCGACTTGCCCACGACAGGTGCGACTTGCCCACGACAGGTACGACTTACCCACGACAGGTACCTTACCCACGACAGGCCCACGACAGGTACCTTACCACGACAGGTACGACTTACCCACGACAGGTACGACTTACCCACGACAGGTACGACTTGCCCACGACAGGTGCGACTTGCCCACGACAGGTGCGACTTGCCCACGACAGGTACACTTGCCCAATCAGCTATATACAATATATATAGGGCTGTCAAAGTTAACGCGTTATTAACGCCACATTTGTTTGGACGCCATTAACGCAATTACGTAGTTTGACCTTTTGATTCGTTTATCACCAAAGTACTTCAAGCAAGGACGTGTTGTTGTTTAGGACATTGGTGGACATCACAGATATTGCGCCAAGGATGCGCAATGACGCTACCGTGAGGCGCGCGAGGGCCTCGTCAGCGTCTCTGGGGGGGTCCGTTAATTCGCGGTTCTGATGGGGGGGGGAGGGTCCGTTAATTCGCGGTTCTGATGGGGGGGCGTTAATTTGCGGTTCCGAATTAACTAGATAAGACTATGAAAATGTTATTGCCCTGGCAGTGGCTACAAATATTTATGGTTTTATATTGGATTTTTTTATTGTAATAAAAAATACATTTGGATGCTGCTTATATTTTCCATTCATATGGCTACAACACAATACACTGCTTTTCACTTGGAAAAATCATTCAAGTTTGAGCCAATAAAAAACTTGGGATTAATCGCGATTAACTACACAAAATCATGCGATTAATAATTTTAATCGTTTGACAGCCCTAAATATAATGTAACATGTTTTGCATTAACGTTGTGGGCAGATCATCAACACGTACACGGAGGCGGTGCAGACGGTGGACTCCCAGAAGGCCACGGGGAAGCCTCACTCTCTCTGGGTCGCCTTCGCCAAGTTCTACGAGGAGAACCAGCAGCTGGACGATGTAAACCAGCCTCCCATGTGGTCTTAGTTTAGTCTTTAAAGTTACCATTCTGGTTCAGTCTTGTTAACCACTCCCCCCTCCTCCTCCTCCTCCTCCTCCTCCTCGCAGGCCAGGACCATCTTCGAGAAGGCCACCAAGGTGAGCTTCAAGCAGGTGGACGACCTGGCGGGGGTGTGGTGTGAGTTTGGGGAGATGGAGCTCCGACACGAGAACTACGAGCAGGCGCTGCGCATCTTGAGGGTGAGCGGCGGCGTCGAGCAGCGCCGAGCCACACGTCTTGCCACACGAGTCACCTCCTCCTGACCTGAGCCGAGAGTTGAAACCTGTTTCTGTGTCTACAGAAAGCGACGGCCATCCCGGCCAAGAAAGCGGAGTACTTTGACGTGTCCGAGCCGGTCCAGAACCGGGTCTTCAAGTTTATTTGTATTATTCTGTGTATTTCTCTATTGTTTTATTGTACTGTGTTGCTATGCAACCTGGCACAATAATTTCCTTCAGGATTAATAAAGTTCTATGTTATCTTATCTTATCTTATCTTATATGTTATTTGTCTTCAGGGTCATATATTCTGTGTTAGCTGTAGTATCAGTACTCTCCTTCATGATGCGTTGGCATTCAGATCAGTTCAAACATACTTTACTGGTTAAAAGACTGATAGAAGTGCACTGTTGTAGGTTTTAGACATTAAGATGCACTTAACGTCTCATTATTGTTGCTGTCATTATAGCTAATTTCCTGTTCATTAAAATAAAATGTGATTACGGGCACATCAAAGATGACATACAAGTAGATGACATACAAGTAATTTATTGGAAAATATATTTATTAGATTCAAGATTCAAGAAGTTTAATTGTCACACACACACACATGCAGGAGAAAGTGAAATGCAGTGAAAGGAAAAAGTGGCGATGCTCAGCGGAATGTGCAACAGAACAATACAAATATCACAAATATCACAAATTGAAGGGAAAGAATCGGAACATCCACACGATTTACAGTCTTTACAGCAAAAAGAGCAGCTTCTTGTATGAGCAAATAAGCAAAATAAACAGCAAGGCATGTAAACAAGTAGGCATATGAACAACAAGGCAATATAAAAAGTGTAGTATCAAGTTATGTAGTAAGACTATGTGGGTGCATGT
Organism: Coryphaenoides rupestris; assembly: GCA_002895965.2. Lineage (NCBI taxonomy): Eukaryota > Metazoa > Chordata > Actinopteri > Gadiformes > Macrouridae > Coryphaenoides > Coryphaenoides rupestris. The sequence goes on along the minus strand of PIJE02008230.1, from coordinate 1,871 downwards.
ACTGTGTGTACATGGGAGGGGACAGTGGGGGGCCCTGGTGAGGTCAGAGGTCACAGTCCTGATGGCCTGCGGAAAGAAACTCTGTTTTAGTCTCTGTTCTAGCAACGTAGGTTGACTGCAGGTTCCTACATGATCCTGCAGGCTCTGGTTCCACACCTCCTGGAGTACAGGTCCTGCAGGGTGGTGAGGATCCTTCATGATCCTGCAGGCTCTGGTTCCACACCTCCTGGAGTACAGGTCCTGCAGGGTGGTGAGGATCCTTCATGATCCTGCAGGCTCTGGTTCCACACCTCCTGGAGTACAGGTCCTGCAGGGTGGTGAGGATCCTTCACGATCCTGCAGGCTCTGGTTCCACACCTCCTGGAGTACAGGTCCTGCAGGGTGGTGAGGATCCTTCACGATCCTGCAGGCTCTGGTTCCACACCTCCTGGAGTACAGGTCCTGAGAATGAAGGAGGATCTGGACAGGGAGAGCAGCTAAACAGAGGATCAGGGGGAGAATAGAGATAGAGGAGTGAGAGAGGAGGGAGAGCAAGAGGAGAATAGATAACGTGATGCAGAGAGAGAAGGCGGAGAGACATCGAGAACGATAGAAGATCAAAGAGACGATACTGAGAGAGAGGAGAGAGAGTAGCCGAGACGACCAGAGCGTGAGCAGGGGCGTAAGATTGGAAAGACAGGATACGAAGAATGAGAGAGGAGAGATATCACAACTCGGAGGAGACAGTAGAGGAGTAAGAGACACAGAGAGGATGAGCGAGAGAGAGATGGCGAGGGAGCAGAGGGGAGTGGAGAGGGAGATGACCGTGGTCGGAAGAGGAGGATGGAGAGAGAGGGATGCCTGCAGAGGCTCGTTAGGATCCAAAACGACTGGCGCTATGAGAGAGAGGAGAAGTACGAAGGAGGATCGACCTAGGGAGAGGAGAGACAGAGAGGGAGAGACGGAGAGAGAGAGAGAGAGGAGAGGAGAGGAGATGATGGAGAAAGAAATGAGTGCGTTGGTTGCTGATGGTGGCTGAAAGAGAGGGTTATTGTGGGGCCAGGGGAACGGCCGCTTCGACCATGCAGAGCAGACTGCGCGCAGGTGTATTGTGCAGAAAACCAGGCGTCAGCCGTCAGAGGATGATCCCCCCTCCCTACCCTCCTCCCCCATCCTCCCCCTCCCTCACCCTCTCCTCCCTCGCCTCCGCCTTCTGCGCTTTCACACACCCCCTTCACCTGACCACACTTGAACAGCGAGCATGCGGACTCCCGCTACCGCTCTGCGCCGTGCGTCGCCGTCCTCGCCTCCCCTCCACGAGGGACACGCCGCTCCTCGTACAGACGCCATCGTCCGCCATTTCTGTTCTTCTCATCAGAAGACACAAACACCCAAAAAACAGGACTTTGCTGGTATCTGGCTGTGCGTTGGAGCATCCATATCCAGCACGAAGAACAAAGTGATGATGCTCCACTGGCCCTCGCCTCACTGCCGTGGGTGTGTGGTGTGGTGTGTGTGCTGCTCTCAACGTTGGCGGTGGTGTAGGTGTGGTGATGTTGCAGAGTGTGCTGAACCAGGCGTTGATGCTTCCTGTTCAGGATGCCTCCACCACACCAGCGATAGAAGGTGTGAAGGATACCCCGGAGGCTCTTTCCTCAGCTGCCTAGGTGGTATAGGCACTGACTTCGCCTTCCTCACCAGAGTTATCAGTTCTTTTATTAGCAGTCTTTGTTCATTAATAATTTCATTCAATGTTATTTATATGTCCACCATAAAAAATAGAATAGTGGATGCAGTATTCTATAATTCACTGTATATATATGGATAATATGGTTTAAATTAAATGTACACAATATACAAAATCTTCAAACATACATTTTCCCTTAAGCATA
>PIJE02008229.1:0-10925 GCA_002895965.2 Coryphaenoides rupestris | reverse complement strand
ACTCTAACTGGGCCAGGTGAGGCTGTAGCCCCAGCCCCCCAGACTCTAACTGAGCCAGGTGAGGCTGCAGCCCCACCCCCCAGACTCTAACTCAGGCCAGGTGAGGCCAATTAAGCCAGCCAGCCACCAACACACACACACACACTCCCACAATGATATATGGAGGGAGGTCCCACAACCTCAAAACACAATTTAGGATTTACAATTGAAAGTAACAGTGAAACAGTTATTTAAGTGGTGGCTCTGGACAGATGTGTTGACATGTGGCTGTGTTCGCCAACTTCGCCCATCAGGCCATCCTCCACAAAGAGGGTCACATGGACGACGCTCTGACCGTCGCTCGCTCCCAGACGGAGGAGTCCCAGGCGGCCAGAATGATCTACAGCACCACCGGCCTCTTCCACCAGTTCATCAAGTAAGAGCCCAGACCACTTCAACCTGTAACAACACAGCCTCCTCAACCAGTTCATCAAGTAAGAGCCCAGACCACTTTAACCAGTAACAACACAGCCTCCTCAACCAGTTCATCAAGTAAGAGCCCAGGCCACTTTAACCAGTTTAACCAGTAAGTAAGACCAGCGGCCTCTTCAACCAGTTCATCAAGTAAGACCCCAGACCACTTTAACCAGTTTAACCAGAAAAGTCTCTTCAGCCAGTTAATGAAGTTCACTTGTTTGCTATGTGTGTGTGTGTGTGTGTGTGTGTGTGTATCCCCACCCCACCCAGGGGCCTGGACGCTCTGAGCGGCAAGAACAAGTCTTCCAGCGCCAGCTTGGTGCCCATGGACTCGGTGGTGCTGGCCCTGCAGGACCTCATCTTCTACTTCCGGCCCCCCGAGGAGGAGCTTGAGCACGAGGAGAAGCAGTCCAAGCTGCGCTCCCTGAAGAACCGGCAGAACCTCTTTCAGGAGGAGGTCAGATACAGTCACTGGAACTGTAATAACAAAGCAAGTGATTTGCTTGGTACTGATTTTGCATCATGTCCTCCTTCCTCACTATTTTCTGTATCCGAACAGGGAATGATCACCCTGGTCCTGGACTGTGTGGACCGGCTCAACGTCTACAACACAGCGGCCCACTTCTCTGAGTTCGCTGGGGAGGAGGCGGCTGAGTCCTGGAAGGAGATTGTTAATCTGCTCTACGAACTACTGGGTAGGTCCCCAGACCTGTTAGACAGACAGGTGGAAGAGTTAGATATACAGGTCTGTTAGCTCAAGAGATAGACAGACAGACAGACAGACAGATCTGTTTGATAGGTAGACAGACAGATGTGTTGGATAAATCTGTTCAGTCAAAGTCAAAGTGTTTTATTCAAAGTCAAAGTCAAAGATAGATATACAGATCTATTAGATAGGTAAATAGATAGACCGACAGATAGACCTGTTAGAATGATAAATAGACAGATAGATAGGCAGATTAGAATTGTAAGTGTCCATTTATTGTATTTATTTACAGTATGTGTTCATTCAGAGGTGCTAAAATGACTTTCGTCATCATTATGTCTCTCTCCTCCTCCTCCTCCTCCTCGTATATAGCGTCGCAGATCAGGGGGAACCGCTCCAACTGCGCTCTGTTCTGTGACAACCTGGACTGGCTGGTCAGCAAGCTGGACCGGCTGGAGGCCTCCTCAGGTGTGGTCCCCACCTTCCTGCCCGATCAGAGCAGAGTTCTTCTGGTCTGGTGGTTGTGAGCGGGAGCGGCCGGGAGATGGTGCATGGCGGTGGTGGTTCTTTGCCGAATGGAGATGGTGGTGGATCCGTTTGACGTTCTGACCTTCTCACCCTGCGACAGGCATCCTGGAGGTGCTGTACTGTGTTCTGATCGAGAGTCCGGAGGTGCTCAACATCATCCAGGAGAACCACATCAAGTCCATCATCTCCCTGCTGGACAAGCACGGCCGCAACCACAAGGTCAGGGAGGTCGTCTGGTCTCGTCGTCACACTTAACACTTAACTCATATGATCGCATGTAAAAGTAAACCTGTGTGTGTGTGTGTGCAGGTGCTGGACGTGCTGTGCTCCCTGTGTGTGTGTAACGGCGTGGCCGTGAGGTCCAATCAGAATCTTATCACGGAAAATCTTCTTCCGGGTCGCGACCTCCTCCTCCAGACCAACATCATCAACTATGCCACCAGGTTTGGTTATTATTACATCATCCAAATGGTCATATTTATTACTATAATAATAGTAAATAAATACATAAAACATGTTGAGTTTCTCAACCCATGTCTATAGATAGTGTCAAATGTGTAAAAAGTATATACTGCCTCAATCAGAATCAGAATCAGAATGAGCTTTATTGCCTTAGTTTTTACAAACAAGGAATGTGCTTTTGTGAAATTGGGGGCATAACATTGAACATTAAACAGAAATTAATAATATAGAAATTCTAAAAAAGTTAGAAATGTTCTAAAAATATGTATAAATAAGCAATTAAAAGGTGCAATTTAAAGAAAAATGTGTGGTTAATGTAACGCAATTGTGTTCCATTGGGGCTGGGAGTCAGTGGGGCTAAATGTTAATATAACGTGTAGTATAGTGTCCGTAGGGGGTGGGACCACATTTGACTCCTGTCTATCTTATGGTGTCCATGGGACAATGACGGCTTCTGAGCTTTGCTCTGTGTCTTCCTCCACCCAGTATGCGGCCCAACATCTTCCTGGGGACGTGCGAGGGCTCCACGCAGTACAAAGAAGTGGTACTTTGAGGTAATGGTGGACCAGGTGGAGCCCTTCCTGACCGCTCAGCCGTGCACCTGAGGGTGGGCTGGGCCCTGACGGAGGGCTACAGCCCCTACCCGGGAGGCGGGGAGGGCTGGGCAGGCAACGGCGTTGGGGACGACCTCTACTCCTATGGCTTCGACGGACTCCACCTCTGGTCAGGTAGCGTAAGAAAAAAAACCCCCACTGTTAATAAAATGATGATCTTATGATCTTATGATTTTGAAAGGACAACCAGGTGTGAGCGTGATTTGCCAATTCCAAGCGGTTTCAAAACGCAGTGTCATCTCCTGTTTTTGACATCACAAGTGGGAGTGTCCACCCAGATGTAGATCAGCCTACCACAAGTCGCTACAGTCCACTGGGGTAGGCTGGTAAGCTGATCTATCCAGCATACTTCTAGGTGGACACTCCCACTTGTGATGTCAGAAACCGCTTGGAATGGCTAATCATGCTCACACCTGGTGGTATAATATGTCTCCTTTAATAGTTAGCCAGTTGTTGCGATATAATATAGCTGTGATCTGGTAAGTTGAACTGGTTGCTGGTTCGAAGTGTGCCCTCGAGGTGCCCTCGAGCACGAAACTAATACTTTACACCTCCCCAACAAGATGGCGGAACTTGACCTGTATGCGTGACACTGGTGGCCATTGGTGTTTGAGTGTCTGAATGTGAGGCATGTGGACCTGATGTCATGAGGTCGTGGAGAGGTTAGAGAAGGCAGTCTATATTTATGCAACACTTTTAACTTCTACCCAGTGGACTGTACCTGAGAGTTTAAACTGATCTCGTCAGCATACATCTAGGTGGACATTCCCACTTGTGATGTCACTAGATGGTAGTCACATGCAGATGTTCCTTGTTTGCAAAAACTAACGCAATACAGCTGTTTCTGGTTCTGATGTTCTGTGTGGATGTGTGCTCCGCAGGTCGCGTCCGGCGGCACGTGGCCACGCCCGACCAGCACATCCTGGCGGCGGACGACGTGGTGAGCTGCTGCCTGGACCTGAGTGTGCCCAGCATCTCCTTTCCGCATTAACGGGCACCCGGTGCAGGGCATGTTCGAGAACTTCAACCTGGACGGCCTCTTTCTTCCCTGTGGTCAAGCTTCTCGGCGGGCGTCAAGTACGGACAACGTTTTATTTTGAAAACCAATCTTGGCCAAGATTGCCAAGCATCTGAGATTTACATTTAACATTTACATTTAGGGCATTTGGCAGACGCTTTTATCCAAATCCGACTTTTCAAAGAGTACATTTGTTGAAAGAGGACCACAATATTTTGTAATTTTGTTCATATCATAATATAAGTATCTCTCTCGTTAACGTCCACCTATTCCCGACCGCCGGCAACAGGCTCCGCTTCCTGCTGGGCGGTCGCCATGGCGACTTCAAGTTCCCTGCCGCCCCCGGGCTACGCCCCCTGCTACGAGGCGGTGCTGCCCCGGGACCGCCTGGCATCGAGCCCATCAAGGAGTACAAGCATGACTTTGATGGCATCCGCAACCTCCTGGGGCCCACCCAGTCGCTGTCCCACACTGCCTTCACCCCCTGTCCCTTGGACACGGTCCAGGTACGACCCACACTACCCCCCACCCCCCCAGACTCTAACTGGGCCAGGTGAGGTTGCAGCCCCACCCACCCCAGACTCTAACTGGGCCAGGTGAGGCCAATTAAGCCAACCACCAAACACACACACTTCCACATAAATATAATATGCCAGAGAAATGATAGGAGAGTGACTGCTGGATTCAGAAAAACAGGTTTTATTATTAGTGGTTGTGCACGATAATGGTAATGCCCCTAATAATTACTACAAAATGATTATACTTTGTAGTAATTATAAGGGGCATTACCAATAGTTCAGGAGGTGGAACGGTTGTCTGGCAACTGGAAGGTGGCTGGTTCAATCCCTGGCTCCGCCTAGCTAAGTGTTGAAGGTGTCCTGAGCAAGACACCCTAGCCCCTATGTGCTAGCTGTTGTTGCCTTGCATGGTTGACACCGCCATCGGTGTATGAGAGCAGCCATTGACTCTACGTTCTTCTCGCAGATTGTGTTGCCACCTCATCTGGAGCGCATCCGCAGAGAAGCTAGCGGAGAAACAGCCACGAGCTGTGGGCTGTGACCCGCATCGAACAGGGCTGGACCTTCGCTCTGGTCAGTGGCATATCATATTTAATATTTTAATAATACTGTATGTATGCGGTACAAGTGATTGATGGAACACTTCTAACTAACGACCGCATTGTATGCAGGTCCGCGATGACAACAAGAAGCTGCACCCCTGCCTGGTGGACTTCCAGGGTCTGCCGGACCCCGAGAAGAACTACAACCTGGCCATGTCCGGGGAGACTCTCAAGTCAGTCCTGCAGGGGTGCCTCTCGGGGTCTTTTTGCTCCAAAGGATTTGATGTGTGTGTTTAACTACTTCCTGTGTGTGCTTAACTCCTTCCTGTGCGTTTATTTTTTAAGGACCCTGCTGGCACTGGGCTGTCACGTGGGCATGGGCGACGAGAAGGCGGAGGAGAACTTGAAGAAGACCAAACTCCCCAAGACGTAAGTCGCGTGTTGAGTGTTTCCATCGGTCACAGTGTGATCGATTCTCACCCTGTCGTGTGGACAGAAAACATGGAGGTCGGTCGAGCGGTGGCAACAGCATATATGCCTCTTCGATGTTTCCTCCTCGTCCTATCACCACCGATATGAACGAGAGAAACGTGGAAACAGCCGCATGTCATGAGTCCATATTCACCCGTGCCTCTTTTTTATTGAAGGGTTACAAACAAATAAACTTCTTCAGACTCAAACAAGGAACCAATTGCCAATAGGCAGAGTGGGGACAGGGTCCGACGGGACGTTTTATTGACGTGCAGTGTGAACACTCTGGTTGTGGCTTGACGATTGGACCGTACCGTGTGAGCACATAAATCGTGAATTTTGGCTTTACATCGCAGACGATTTACTCGCACAGTCAGATTTGGAATGAAACAACAACACTTAAAAAAAGCAAACAGTGTATTATATGCCCAGCTTTTTGTGTTCTCCGTTCTCAGGTATATCCAGAGTAATGGCTACAAGCCAGCCCCTCTGGATCTGAACCACGTGAAGCTGACCCCCAACCAGAACACCCTGGTGGAGAGGCTGGCAGAGAACGGGCACAACGTGTGGGCCAGGGACCGGGTCCGACAGGGCTGGACATACAGCATCGTCCAGGTGACCGCGGGTCATGAATGAATGGGTGAATGTGAGGCTTTGGATAAAAGAGCTATATAAATACAATCCATTTACCATTAAAACATGGGCCGATTAACTACGAGAGGAATACAAGAAGAAATCTCAGATTTAAATCCACAATGTACTTAGGCATTCAATAATGCCAATTAAATCCAATTAGTCCAACTAGATGCGAAAGAAAGAAAAATAATTAAATATGAGGTTTAACTCAACTGTCAGTGCAGTCCACTGGGTTGGCTGGTAGACTAATCATACATCTAGGAGGTGGACATTCCCACTTGTGATGTCACTACAGGGTAGTCACATGGCAATTGTGAAACGGCTTGTAATGGCTAATCACACTCACACCTGGTGGCATAATATGTCCCCTTTAACACGTGTGACAGTATTATAAACCGTGTCTGCCTCTGGTCTCCCAAAGGACATCTACAACAAGCGCAACCCGCGGCTGGTCCCCTACAACCTGCTGGACGAGAAGACCAAGAAGACCAATAGGGACACAGTGTGCGCCGCCGTCCGCACTCTGATTGGCTACGGCTACAACATCGAGCCGCCTGACCAGGAGTGCAGTGAGTCACACACTCACTGACTCACTCATGCACTCACTGTGAATGCCACCATTATGTATGTGTTGCGCCCTGAAAAGGGGAGATATCAATAAAGACGATCAGACACACTCAGGCATCGACTAATCAATCCCAAGCGTAATCTCGCAAAAAGGCTCAACAAGTAGATAATAGATACTCTTGGAATGGCTAATCACGCTTCCACCTGGTGGTATAATAGGTCTCCTTAAAGCATAATGTTTTACTATGTACAGCTTAGATGTCCAATATGCATATAAATATAAAATACTAAATCTGAGGTCACACCATAATATTGTACACTACATGGAAATGCTTCATATTGCAGAAGCAGAATTAGCATAATTAGCACTATAAACAAAGTCTGCATCGTCCCCACTAAAGCGACTCTCCCTATATTGTGCCTCAGGTGGGCCGGGGTCGGCCGGTTCCCGCGGCGACAAGGTGCGGATCTTCCGGGCCGAGAAGTCGTACGTGGTGACCCAGGGGAAGTGGTACTTTGAGTTTGAGGCGGTGACAGTGGGCGAGATGCGGGTGGGCTGGGCGCGGCCCAGCGTGCGCGCCGACACCGAGCTGGGTGCTGACGAGTGGGCCTACGTCTTCAACGGCTTCAAGGTACCACCGCAGGGAGGAGCTAGCGGTTATTTATTATCGAGCAAAGTATTCAATCGAGGATTCCCAAATGCCCTGATCCAGATGTTGGTTGTTGCGTGTAGACATTACTGTTTAGGATTCTCTAACTGGATTACTGGTGGAAATTCCGACTTTTGCCTGTTTATAGAAGTAACATATTCGAGGGAAAATCATTATTTCCATTGCCTACATGTTTTTAAATTGGCGTTTCTCTGCGCTAGATGTGGACACACAATCATTCCCAAAGGTGGAATAGACTATCACTAGTTTCTATTCAATGTTGTCACGTTCCAACTTAATTTCAATACTGTAGTTTTCCACAAAGATGGAAGCACATCCACATCAGTACTTTCACGCTTAAGTGGGCTGTCATCATGTACCCCCCCACACATATGGGGGCCTTTATCTCCATGCTTTGTGTTTCATGGGGTTCAAATGCGAAGCCTGGTCTGGTCTTAATATGGACCTCACTTGCCTCCATCATCATCTTGTGTGTGTGTTCAGGGCCCAGCGCTGGCACGTGGGCACCGAGCCGTTCGGGCGCCAGTGGCTGTCGGGCGACGTGGTGGGCTGCATGATCGACCTGACGGAGATGAACATCATGTTCACGCTCAACGGCGAGATGCTGATCTGCGACTCGGGCTCGGAGATGGCCTTCAAGGACATCGAGATCGGAGAGGGTGAGCGGTCCTACTGGCGGTGGCTTCACCCCCGTGATGCCTAGAAGACCATAACCTGCTGATATGTACTCCAAAAGATACTGCTACTCCAAGTTCACTTAAGCACCTAAGGATAAAAGCATCTGCAAATCAGATTCAGTAATCAGAACCAGAAACAGAGAGTAAATGACTAATAATAGTAAATAGTAAATTACTGTTCATGGAAATCATTGATGGCATATGATGATATTATGCAGAACCACTGAACTTCCTGTCCAAAGGTCTGCATTTCAACTCCGGTGGCTGGCACTCTCCTCTGGTGTCGCAGAATATAAAATAGCATAAATTCATACTCGTTAATTAATTTCCAACCTACTTCTCCTACTCCGCCTTCTCCTCCTCCTCCTCCTGCTCCTCCTCTTCATTCATCATCTTCCTTTCATCCTCCTCCTCCTCCTCCTCCTTCTCTACCTCCACCTCTCCCCTCCTCTTTCCTGCAACTCCTCATCTTCCTCCACCTCCTCTCTCTTCACCTCTCCCCTCTTCCTCCTCCTCCTCCTCTTCCTGCAACTCCTCCTCTCCCTCCTCCACATCCCTCCACCTCCAGGCTTCATCCCGGTGTGCAGCCTGGGTCTGTCCCAGGTGGCCGCATCAACCTGGGCCAGAACGTCAGCAGCCTGCGTTTCTTCACCATCTGCGGGCTGCAGGAGGGCTTCGAGCCGTTCGCCATCAATATGAAGCGTGACATCACCATGTGGTTCAGCAAGAGCCTGCCGCAGTTCATACCCGTGCCCACCGACCACCCCCACCTCGAGGTAACCCCGCCCACCCCCAACGAAGAGAGGACTGCATCACATGCACGTCTGCGTTTCTTCTGTGGAAAAAACCCCACTATTTGTTAATATTGTGGTTATTTTTATTAAGTGGGGGGGACACTAACATCCACTCTGCTGCTGTGCGGTTTCCATCCAGTTGTCGCGGGTGGACGGCACGGTGGAGAGCGCCCCCTGCCTGAAGCTGGTGCACAAGACGTTCGGCTCGCAGAATGCCGCCACCGACCTGATGTTCCTGCGCCTCAGCATGCCCGTGGAGTTCCACCAGACCTTCAAGGTGCGCGCCGGCACCACGCCGCTCACGCGTACCCTCACCGTGCCCGAGGACGAGGTGCCGAGGATGGACCCCGACTCGGACTACGAGCTGCTGAAGAAGTCGGTCGCGCGGCGCGAGCAGGAGGAGGAACAAGAAGGAGCCCTCGGTGCCCAAGGAGACGCCGGCGCTGAAGAACGGAGAGAACGAGAAGGACGCGTCCACCGAGAAGAGCCGCAAGAAAGGGTCAGTGTAGTTTGGATTCATGTTGCTAGAGATTCATTTTGGATTCATGTTGGTTTGGATTCAGTTTGGATTCATGTTGGTTTGGATTCAATCTGGATTCAGTTTGGATTCATGTTGGTTTGGATTCAGTTTGTATTCATGTTGGTTTGGATTCAGTTTGGATTAATTTTGGATTCAGTTTGGATTCAGTTTGTATTCATGTTGGTTTGGATTCAATGTGGATTCAGTTTGGATTCATGGTGGTTTGGATTCAGTTTGACTTCATGGCAGTTTGGATTGATGTTGCATCCATGAATGAATGTTGGTTTGGATTCATATTTGGATTCATGTTGGATTTGAATTTTCATGAAATCATGAACTCGCGTCCATGGAGAAGAGCTGCAAGAAAGGGTTTGGTGTTTTTGTTGATTCATGTAAAAGGATTGGATACGTGGTGTTGTCCAGTTTGGATTCATGTTGTTTTGGATTCAGTCTGGATTCAGTTTGGATTCATGTTGGTTTGCATTCAGTTTGAATTCATGGCAGTTTGGATTCATGCTTGGATTCATACTGCATTCCGTCAAAAGTTTGCCTCATAATTCACATTTTGTTGTTGTTTGTCTGATTGTTTTGTGACGGTGTGATGGGCAGGTTTCTGTTCAAGGCCAAGAAGGCGGCGCTGCTCAACCCCCCTCCGGTGGTACCGACCATGCCCCGCCTGGTGGAGGACGTGGTGCCCGACGACCGGGACGACGTGGACATCATCCTCAACACCACCACCGTACGTACCAACACACCCGTTTGGTGCTATTTCATATTCATACTACAGTACACGCCATATTCATATGCTCATGATCACAACATTTGACCTTCAAACATGAAAAAGAAGTCAAGAGAGTTGTTTGATGAGTTAAACTGTCAACAATAGTTTGAATGGAATACAATAATAGTATGTACTTTTGTTGTTGCTATTATAATGTTGTAATATATTGTAATGTATTATAGTATAGCTACAATAGCTATAATATTGATGATAATGATCATGACGATGGTGATGGTGATGATGATGATGATAATGACACACCAAAAGACCTTGATAATAAGATAAGATAAAACTTTATTAATCCCGAAGGAAATTCTTGATGATGATGAAGATGTTGACGACGGTAATGCTAATGATAATGACACACTAAAAGTCCTTGATAACGCTGCTGCTGATGATGATGATTTTGACAATGACGTAATGTCCTCCTCCGCTGCCCACAGTACTATTACTCGGTGCGGGTGTTTGCGGGCCAGGAGGTGAGCGGGGTGTGGGTGGGCTGGATCACCCCAGACTACCACCAGTACGACCCCCACTTTGACCTCAGCAAGGTCCGCAACGTCACCATGACGGTGGGCGACGACAAGGGAAACATTCATGACAGGTACAGTATAATAATAATAATAATAATAATAATAATAATAATAAATTTTATTTATATAGCGCTTTAAAACATGTGCACTTTACATGATAAACAGCAACAGACACAGTAAATGCAAAAATATAAAAGAAACATCTTGTCTGTCCTGCAGTATAAATACCGTTGGTGTCTTGTCTGTCCTGCAGTATAAATACCGTTGGTGTCCTGTCTGTCCTGCAGTATAAATACCGTTGGTGTCTTGTCTGTCCTGCAGTATAAATACCGTTGGTGTCCTGTCTGTCCTGCAGTATAAATACCGTTGGTGTCTTGTCTGTCCCGCAGTATAAAGCGTAGTAACTGCTACATGGTGTGGGGAGGGGAGTT
>PIJE02008228.1:5000-10927 GCA_002895965.2 Coryphaenoides rupestris | reverse complement strand
CAGTGTGGAAGAGAGCCTAAGTTTATACGAAAAAGCCTCCTCAGCTAAGGTAAACTGGGGAAAAAGTGAGGCCTTGCTTATTGGACCATGGGGAGAGGGGGTAGTTCCCAGATTGCCTGGGAATTTACAATGGGGAAAGAGGGGAATCAAATTCCTTGGAGTCTTTTTGGGCACAGAGGAATTTAAAAAACAAAACTGGGAGGGTGTGGAGGAGAAGGTGTGTGCCAAGTTGTCTAAGTGGAAATGGTTGCTGCCGCAGTTGTCATATAGGGGAAGAGTTCTGGTAGCAAATAACTTGGTCGCCTCGACCCTATGGCACAGACTTATTGTGCTGCAACCACCGAGGAGGGTGGTGGAGAGTGTCCAGCGGATGATTGGGATTTCTTTTTTGGTCTGGGCAACACTGGATAAGGGCTGCTGCTTTGTTTTATACCTACCTGTCGCAGAGGGTGGACAGGGCCTTATAGCATTCCATCCCGGAGTTGGCCTTTTAGACTAACAAGCAGGACAGAGGATTTATATGGACTGTGGACGCCGGTGGTTGGAAACGGCAGAAGTGCTGCTGAGAAAAGCTGGACGCTTTGGTTACAGTAAGCAGTTGTTCTTGTGCAACTTTTCTGAAATCGACCGGACCGGACTAACACGATTTATGAATCAGTCCTGCAGGCCTGGCAGGTGTTCCGGGTGACCAGAGACCCAACTGAAGTCCCTGGAATGTGGTTGTTGGAGGAGCCACTATTTTTTAATAGTTTCATAAAATCACAGGCTCTATCCTCGGCCAGCCTTCGATCTGCTCTCCGGGGAGCTGGGTGTGCAAAACTCGGTCAACTCCTAAAAATGACTCGGACATCAGTTACCGAATTGGGACAACTGGCTAACATCCGGTCCTCAAGACTGATGGCACGAATACTGCAGGAGGTGGTTTCATCCTTGTCGGCCCCACACAAAAAGCGTTCATTCGGAATAACTCTGAACAGTGGACTGAGGACTGGGGTAGTACCGAATCTCCAGGTGCTAACTGTTGCTGCTGCTGTGGGGGGGTGGCAGGAGGGGAGGGATAAACTCCTCTCTTTTCGAAACCCCACAGCTAGGAGATTTCAAAGGAGTCAGGAAGAAAGCCGCTGTATTACGCCTGTGTCAAAGTCTCACAAGCTGCACTCTCTCACAGGGCTGAAGGTGTCGAGGTGGCTGGGTTGGCTTGGTCCAGACTCCTCTCCGAAAAGGCTGCTGGCTGGTCCCAGTACAAGCCACCCATTGAAAAGCGGACAGGCGGACCTCCAGTGGAGGATAGTGCATGGGTTAATAGCTACGAACAGAACCACGTGGCCACACCTGCGATCCCACACAGGGGAGGGGTGTGGTTTTGCGCACAGGGTGAATCAGGTGGCACATTTATTCGTTGAATGCACTAGGCTAGGGGCTTTATTCAGGGTTTTGGAGTCATGGTTTCCTGGGACTTGGACAATGTTTTTCTCTTTGAATTGTTTGTATATGGACCAAAGTACTCTGCAAAGAGAAAATGCGTCCACTCATTAATGAGCTATATATCAGGGACTGCAAAATTGGCCACGTGGATCACGAGAAAAAACAAAATGAAGGGAAGTGGATCTGTAGACCCAGTCCAGGGTGCTGAAAGGGCTGGTGGCAGCTTAGGATAAGGGTAGAGCATTCTTATTACAAGTGGTTGACAATATTGAGGCCTTTAGCCTCTTTTGGACCCAGGGGGGAGTGTTGTGTACGTTACAAAATGAGGATGAACTATGTTTATCCTTTTAAAAAAAAAAAAAAAAGTATGTTTCAGTTCAGGTTCTTGTCTTTTTGTTTTTCCAGTCGCCTGTGATTTGATGGAATTAAAGGGCCTTGATAAATTTCCAATCTCTCTCTCTCTCTCTCTCTCTCTCTCTCTCTCTCTCTCCTCTCTCTTTGTCTCTCTCTCTCTCTCTCTCTCTCTCTCTCTCTCTCTCTCTCTCTCTCTCTCTCTCTCTCTCTCTCTCTGCACGGGGTGATCTGGGGTGTACTTGTTCCTTCTGCTGGCAGCAGAACTGCTGAGGCGCTGCTGGAGCGAAGAAACAGCACTCAGAGAAGACCGCTGGCAGCCAAGAGAGAGAGAGACAGAGAGAGAGAGAGAGAGAGAGAGAGAGAGAGAGAGAGAGAGAGAGAGAGAGAGAGAGAGAGAGAGAGAGAGAGAGAGAGAGAGAGAGAGAGAGAGAGAGAGAGAGAGAGAGAGAGAGAGAGAGAGAGAGAGAGAGAGAGAGAGAGAGAGAGAGAGACAGAGAGAGAAGGAGAGAGAGAGAGAGAGAGAGAGAGAGAGAGAGAGAGACAGACAGAGAGAGAAGAGAGAGAGAGAGAGAGAGAGAGAGAGAGAGAGAGAGAGAGAGAGAGAGAGAGAGAGAGAGAGAGAGATAGACAGACAGTGAGAGAGAGAGAGATAGAGAGGGAAAGAGAAGAGAGAGCAGCACACACACTCTGAAGCACATGAGCAAACCTCTTGGTTTGTGTTTCACTCAAATCCCTCCCTCTCTTCCATACTCCAACTCCCCCCCCCTGACCCCACCCCACCCCACCCCACACCGCCCCCAAATCAGACCCCCACGCATCATTCCAACATGGAGCCATGTGTCATACAGATGATTGACACACACACACACACACACACACACACACATGCACACACACACACACTGTAACGAAGGTAGGTGGGGTGGTGTAGGCCAGGTGGGTGCTCCGGACAGCAACGGCAGACGACACGATGCAACCAGTTAGACCATTTATTAAGAACGGGTCCAACGGTACAGGTCTCCAACACACATAAAATATACGCAGAATATAAAGATAAGGCGCCTGACGTCCATACACCTCACTCCCCTTCACCACTGTGGAGAGACCCCCTGCTCTCTCCTAGTTATCCCGTCAGAAGTGACGCAAACCAAACCTAACCTAACTAGGCAAGCGCTGTACAACAAGAGGTGCGCCCCTAGTGGTGCTATTCAATGTCTTTGACCGTTACAACACACACACACACACACACCCGGGGGGGTGGGGGGGATGCACCCTGCCGTTGCATAAGTCTTGTGGTCGTCAGGACGATTAAACATTCACCATCACCCCGGGGGACGGTCTCACTCTCTCTCTCTCTCTCTCCTCTCTCTCTAACTCGCTCTCTCTCTCTCTCTGCGTTGGGCCCGTCGGGTGTGAAGGGAAGGGAGAGAGCGAGGAGAACAGGTGTGAATGTCTCTCGCTCAGACGCGGCGCTCAGACACTTGACAGCGCTGCACCGCCGTGTCTCCGGGGACGCGGTGTCCTCCCGGCGCAGGCTGACCCGGGACTCCACCACTTCCTGTGGCTAAATTAAACATGGCTGCCTGGTGGCTGACCTCAAATGTGTCCCAAGACTTTTTTTTAAGGCCAGTGTCCAATTCAAATGGCACTGAATTCATTGACACACTTTAATGCTCAAATGTAATACTTAATACTGAAATACCTTATTACTTAAATACTTAGACACTTAAATACTTTAATACTTAGACACTTAAATACTTTAATACTGAGACACTTTAATACTTTAATACTGCGGGTAATTAAAATGTGTAATTACAAGGTTTAATAATGATTAGAACTAATATTAGTTTCTGATTGTTATTGTCTCAAGCCACGGAGCTCAGAATGCACTGATTCTTACTTATAGTACCTTTAATGCTTAAATAATCTAATACTTAATAATACTTAAAATACATTAATAGTTTTGAATAAAAAGTTTAAGGTCTGATAGACATCCTGTATACCAACTGAATGTCTAATGATTCACAGCCACGAGTAAACTCCCACTTATCTCTTAGTGTGTAGCAGAGTGATGCAATTATGTTCACCAGACAGTGTTATTACTGGGAGATGTTGAGTCAGGGTTACAACTATCTGTGTGGAAGCAGATGATGAACGAAAGTTTCAACTTGGCATCGCAAACTTTTTTCAGAGCTAGAAAGGATGGGGTCACGGGTCAAAAAAAACGGTTGGCAACCACTTCTCTCGGCAATTCACATGCATGCAGGCGCACACAAATAAATGATACAAAATTAATAATATTAAATAACAGCATTGATAATAATATTGGCGATCCCACCCGACTTTGAACCATTATCTGGTCATGTCATTCCATCCCATAATATCAAATATGGAGGCTGCAGCAATATCCCCTCCAGTGTGGGTGTGCAATCAATAGCTATTTGGGTAGAACCTCAACATAATTACAGGGGGGATATTGATAATTGCCCCGTGTGTGTGGGCTTGTGTGTGTGCACGCAAATGCATGTTCACCGCTGCAACTGCATACGTATCCAGACCAGCATTGTCAACATAACACAGATCAAATCATAACATCAACTCACAGAGATCAGCGCCGTATCATATCTCAGAGTACATAATGCCACCGTGTGTGTTGAGCCGCAGTGACTTTGTACGGATGAACAGTATGGATCTCTGTGTTCGGATACGAATGGGCACATTTTTGATGTTGGGGTAGCAGTAAATGACTTATGTTGAATACAAGTGTAAAAGCGTGAACATAAGCACATTAAAGGCAGAAGCACACACACACAGACACACAGACACACACACACACACACACACACACACACACAAACACAGCACAATCATTCACATACAGCCCAAAAATGTAATTGCCAGAAAGGAACAGAACCAGCCTGGAGCTCTGATAGTCACTGTAGCACATGGTCTCTCTCTCTCTCTCTCTCTCTCTCTCTCTCACACACACACACACACACACACACACATCCCCACATCTCACTTGCAAATACTGTATACAACGTGTGTCGCGGAAATGCCACCTCTGCAGTGCACAAGACAAAACAGGCCCAAAAACATGACAGTAGTTCTTCTTGTGCCTTGGGACACACGTCCAGAGCCAAAGTAACTTGCAAGCCACTACTGGTGTACTGTAGTGTACACCGCAAGCACACTGAAAAGGACAACACACACGGAGGTGACGTCGGTAACCAGAGAAACAAAATGGCCGTACAGCTGACGGCGAATGTAAATGCAAATCAGCAAATTAGTCTATTGAGTAGGATTTGTGGGATTGTTAAATAAGACCACTGGAGCATTAAGGACACATATTGAGCAGGCTGTTGGCTTTTTGTTGTTGTTGAGACTTAGATACAGTATATAAATATATATATATATATATATCATCATATATATATATATATATATATATATACATGTACAGGAAGTGAGTGTGAAGTGTGAGCACATCGCATGATCACCTTACGCCTTAGACTTCCTCCTCCTCCTCCTCTTCTCTTGCTATCTCTCCTCTCATCTTTTAGTAAATTTAGCTCTCTCTCTTCTCTCTCACTCTCTCTCTTTCGGTCTCTCTCTCTCTCTCTCTCTCTCTCTCTCTCTCTCTCTCTCTCTCTCTCTCTCCTTCTCTCTCTCTCTCTCTCTCTCTTCTCTCCACCGCCCTTCCACTCTCGTTCACGTCATCCTTGTCCTCCTCTCCTCTCCTCACATCCTTGTCTTCGGCTTCATTTCATCATTCCCTAAAACTCTTTTGCTAATGAGATGCTGAGCGGTGGCCTCGCTCTAATCCTCGCTCTGTCTCGTTAGCCGCTTAGCAACAAACACGCTGTTGTCAGTGAGTTGTGTGTCTGTGTTGTCAGTTACACGGCGATGTCGTCAGCTTTACCTCGTCATTAGCTGGACACACACACACACACACACACACACACACACACACATAGATTCACATAGGCACACAAATACAGACAGTCAGATGGACACACACAATACACACACGCACGCACGCACACACACACACACACACACACACACACACACACACACACACACAACACACACACACACACACACAAAACACATACCACTTGAAGGCCTGTGTGCTGGGTTATAGG
>PIJE02008227.1:0-10928 GCA_002895965.2 Coryphaenoides rupestris | reverse complement strand
CACGCGCGCACGTCCTGTCCCAACTGTACGCGGTTCCTCTGTGACACCCCTCCTTTGTTTCCCTTTGTACAGAAATCTACCGCATTGTGTCCCAGAAGCAGATGGCAGACAGATCTGCGCATGATGAGTCTCCGGGGAACAATGTGGTGGACATCAGCGTCCCGCCTACCACCGACAGTCAGAAGAAACTCCCCTGCTGCCTGTGACCTCCACCATCATCGACACCACCACCATCATCATCACCATCAGCCGATTGACTCCGCCTGAAATCTACTTTTTCCCTTCTCGTCTGCTTTGCTCCTGAACATTGTGACTCCTACAAGACTGTTGTTTTGATGTTCCATTCTTGTGTTACCTTGTCTGTCTTCGGTTTTTGGCTCCTTTTCATTTTCATTTTTTACATTTTACGGTTTCATTTAAAGAGTGTGATGTGACGGCGATCGTATGACCTAGTCCTGGCACGGGATTGGCGAGAGATCCTGAAGAATTTGTCATTTTGTAATCCAAATACCATTGTTTTCTCTTTTTTCTTTCTTCTTCTGCCAAATGAAACCATTCGATCATATGATGACATGATCATTGTAAAATGCAGTTTGTTTTCTGGTTTATATTGCTTGGCGCCTCATGGGAAGTAGGCGGAGCGATGGGGTCTTGGCCGTTTGAATTAGAGCTTTCATTTCACATACTCTCTTCTCTCATTAGAGCCCGGTGGGCAGTGTGTGTGTGTGTGTGTGTGTGTGGGGCCACCAATGAGCAACATCCGGGGACCTGGCGCAAAATGTTGAGTTAATGGGTTGGAGTGTGACTAAAATAGAGCAATAGCCGGTTATTTATTTTTTCCCCCCTGACAGCATGAGTTTGCATACATACCAAAGAAGTGAATTAAATTACTGCCAACACTGCGGCGATATCACAGATGCATGTCTTTCAATTCTGATTATTTTATTTTTTTATCGTTTTTCTGAAAACCTGTTAACCCACCACAATTGTTTTTATCCAATCCAATGGGTACTTGCGAACCCGGGCACTGGGTGGCACACACAAACACAACCATTCTTGTAAAAAAAAAACCCCAATACAACACAGTACAATAGAAACACCACTTTTCTACCCGTGTCCAATCATTTCAGCCAGCCAATGTACCTTTCTGCTATGTCATAATCTACACACTTTCCAGTAGGTTCAGATAGAAAACTATTCATCACAGAATAACTAGTATAGTGGGAGGCACCACCAGAGGTTTGGGACTGGCATCTGACTTAAGCATGCCTGGAATTTGCATGTTCTCCTCCTCCTTGTATGCCCAGCTGTTCTCCAATGGCATGCCTAAGCTCAGCAGGGCAACTCAGGCACAACAGGTGCGAACCCTAGACTATTTGGGTGTGGACCAGCATAGGTGTGGATAGACCAGTGTCTCCTCAGGGCTGCTTATGCAAATTTAGTGAGCTGAGCAGCCAGGGAAAGATGTATGCTTCTGTGGTGACACCTAACTGCCTACCTACCAGGAAATACAGTATGTTGATTAAATATGTCTATCTTTGCTCATTGTCATGCAAGTTTATTGACCAAACTGTTCCTCTATTGATATGTGAATGGATGAAACCATAACCACACAAACACAATAATAAAAATAAAAAAGCATCTTTATCCTGGGTTTGTGCAGTTACAATGTGGTTTAGTGAAGTCCTCAGTGTGGACGTTTGTATTTAAAAAGTAAGAATGTACGTAGCAATATGCCTATAATATAATACAATATAATAGAATATACTCAGTAAGTATATGCCCCCTTAAAGCTGAGTAGCTAGGGGCAGTCGCCATAGATCCAAGGGTCCGAACGTACAGTGGGCGGTCCCCACTTTTTTCCTTACTAACCAATCACTGATCCGAACACACGCCGGGCGGTACGCGGATTGGTTGGTAACCACCAGCGGTACCGCCCACTTGTACCGCCGGACCCTTGGATCGCCAGCTTCCCTTTCGCTGAGTCGGAGCAAAGAAAGCCGTCTGTTGTTGTGTGTGCAGTCAGCTGAGCGGAACCCAGCGATGTGCTCGCTGAGCCGTGTTAGCGAGTGCGTTTAAAACCCCCTGTGGCCTTAACTGCAGGTGTTACTTGTGATTATGTTAAAGTAGCGCCATTGACACAACATGGAAGCGGAGCCCACTTCGAGGTAAGTTCCCTTTCATCCATTTCATCCAGTGAAATAGCTGCTAATGCTAATGCTAGCAGGCGACTAGCTAAGAGCCTGGCTGGCAGGATGGAGCCACGGCTTCTGTCTGTCTATTGATCTATTGATGGCGTCTGTGTGTCACACTTCCTGTTTTGTGGTGACTTCTCTTTCACGATATACGCCATCAATAGATCAATAGATCAATAGATCTACACACACACACACACACACACACACACAACACTACACTGACTGTCACACACGTATATGCTTCTGTGTAATTGCATATTATGTGTATACAGGCCTACATGCAGTACATGCTTTAACTACTGCGTTTAAAGTCTGCTGTAAACGTATGACAGCCCTCTCTTAAATCCACAATAATAATAATAATAATAATAATAATAATGATAGTAATGTGACTAATGTGAGTAATGTGTCATCATCATGCAAATTTTCCATATCGACCCTGACACACACCAGCAGCTGTTATCTGTTATCTGAGGGGTGACATGCACTGTTCACTTTGCCTCTCCTCCACCACTTCCACTCTAGACTGACAGCCGAGCGTGACAACCAAGATTGTCACAGTTGTGTAGAGATAAGAGCTACCTCCTAGTATTTGTAACTTTTGGAGTTTGACAGAAAAGAGGAAAGACTTGTATTTCCTGCTTTTTACATATTTCAGTGAATTCAGTCTCTCGCCGGCCATGATACAAAAGTGACGGTTTTGATCTTTTCTTGGACAGTTGGGCCTAACCCATCCAACACGTGGGAGACGGCAGCCTTTTTGCTTTCCTCCTGCTCCCCCTCTGAACCCCTAAACCGCCCCCAACCTGCGCAACTCTGGACGGCATAACCATGACAACGGGGGAATGTTGTCACCTGCCCGGCTCCCTCTGTGACTGCACGGGCAGCGCCAGCATCGCCGCCCTGTCCAAGGGCGCGGAGGACATCGGCGGCGGCGTTGGTGCCGGTGGGGACGGGTGCTGCCAGGCCCAGTATGTCACGCAGGTCACCACCAAAGATGGACACCTGCTGTCCACCGTCCTCAAGCCCCTGGTCTCACAAAGGTAAGGCTCTGGCCGTGAACAGAACTCGGAACGCAAAGGATGGACTGTGGATGTCTGGTAAAAAGCGATTTATGAAGCAAATGGAAAATACACCAGTTGTAGGCATAGGCCTGTGTCTCGGCGGTCATGGCAGTTCTATTTCTGGTAGGTTACGCCGGCAGGGCTGAACAATATTAAAAATCATATTGCAATGAATATGACCAATATTGCGATTGCGATAGGATTCACTATTAATGGCGATGGCAATTTTCATTCATATTGAAAAACATTTGTTGTCATCTATACCATAACAAACATGTTGTCTTACATCGGGAGAAATGTGAAAAGTGTAGACCAGGGCATCGCTGCAGCACGACAGTACTTTACTTATAAATCGTGTTAAACACTGTTAATCAGAATCAGAATCAGAATTAGCTATATTGCCTTAGTTTTTGCAAACAAGTAGTAATGTGCTCTTGTGAAATTGGTGCATAACGTTGAACATTAATTAAACATACATTTACAGCTTTTTTTTATAGTTTTCTTTTTTATATTTGGTTATTACACTTGGCCACATTGCAATTTGGATAATATTGCGATAAATAATTCAGCCCTAGTTATAATAGCGTAACTACTTGATGAGGGGGTGAGTGTGTGTGTGATTCTGAGTGTGTGCCTGTGATCCGTCTCCCCCAGCGACGGTCCCATCTGCCGGATCTGTCACGAGGGCGGCGGTGGCGAGAGCCTCCTGTCTCCCTGTGACTGCACGGGCACGCTGGGCGCCGTGCACCAGAGCTGCCTGGAGCGCTGGCTCTCCTCCTCCAACACCAGTTACTGCGAGCTCTGCCACACCAAGTTCACCGTCGAGCGCCAGCCCCGACAGCTCACGGAGGTAACCCATGGCTACACTTTTAACCCTGACCCTGTATTCATAAGCCCCCTCCCTCCCTAGTGGATGGAGCCAGCTTGACGAGCATTTTTTTGCAACGAGTGACGAGAGGGTGGTGTGTCATTTAGTACAGCCCAACGAACGCTGAACGAGACGTTTTTAGGCGACCAAAATGTAAAGGAAAGGGGTCTTAATTTCTAAGACAAAAACAACAAACGAGGACAACATCCGCCCAAAAAAAGTTCACTTTTTAGATTGATACACATTCTATCTTGATTGACAGCCCCCACCCCCTTCCTGCCCCCTTTTTCCTATCCAACCCTTTCGTATTTTCTTCCGAATTACACTGTTCCCCATGACCCCTTTGTCGTCCTTTGAAAACGTCCTCATTCCTCATGTGTTGTCTCCCTCCTCACAGTGGCTGCAGGACCCCGGCCCGCGGAACGAGAAACGGACCCTGTTCTGCGACATGGTCTGCTTCCTCTTCATCACCCCGCTGGCGGCCATCTCGGGCTGGCTGTGTCTGCGGGGGGCTCAGGACCACCTGCAGCTGAAGAGCAGGCTGGAGGCGGTGGGCCTCATCGCCCTCACCATCGCCCTCTTCACCATCTACGTCCTCTGGACTCTGGTAAGACCCGCCCACAACTTTAGTGACTTGAGACTCAAGCGTCAATACACTGTGTGTGTGTGTGTGTGTGTGTGTGTGGTGTTGTCCTGCTCTACCCAGCGTGCTCTAGTGTGCAGCGCTGCTCTCGGGGGCTGCTGACACACACAGGATGTGACATCACAATCTGAGTCAGTCAGAGATCCTATTGGCTCAGTAGGATTGACATCCCACAGAACCAATCAGCATGGAGCAAGGGGGCGGGGCCAGAGGACAGGGAGCTGATCACAAGTTTTCAAGCTGAGACCAAAAACCTCTTCAGATACGTTTCAATGTGTGGTGTAGAGGGGCTGGTGGTGTAACTCTGTACTGTGTGTTGGTGTAACTCTGTACGGTGTGTTTCTGTAACTCTGTACTGTGTGTTGGTGTAACTCTGTACGGTGTGTTTCTGTAACTCTGTACTGTGTGTTGGTGTAACTCTGTACTGTGTGTTGGTGTAACTCTGTACTGTGTGTTGGTGTAACTCTGTACGGTGTGTTTCTGTAACTCTGTACTGTGTGTTGGTGTAACTCTGTACGGTGTGTTTCTGTAACTCTGTACTGTGTGTTGGTGTAACTCTGTACTGTGTGTTGGTGTAACTCTGTACTGTGTGTTGGTGTAACTCTGTACTGTGTGTTGGTGTAACTCTGTACGGTGTGTTTCTGTAACTCTACTGTGTGTTGGTGTAACTCTGTACGGTGTGTTTTTGTAACTCTACTGTGTGTTGGTGTAACTCTGTACGGTGTGTTTCTGTAACTCTGTACTGTGTGTTGGTGTAACTCTGTACGGTGTGTTGGTGTAACTCTGTACGGTGTGTTGGTGTAACTCTGTACGGTGTGTTGGTGTAACTCTGTACGGTGTGTTGGTGTAACTCTGTGTGTGTTGTTGTGTTTGTGTGTGTGTGTGTAAGCTGTGTGTGTGTGTGTGTGTAACTCTGTACGGTGTGTTGGTGTAACTCTGTACGGTGTGTTGGTGTAACTCTGTACTGTGTGTTGGTGTAACTCTGTACTGTGTGTTGGTGTAACTCTGTACTGTGTGTTGGTGTAACTCTGTACTGTGTGTTGGTGTAACTCTGTACTGTGTGTTGGTGTAACTCTGTACGGTGTGTTGGTGTAACTCTGTACGTGTGTTGGTGTACTGTGTGTTGGTGTAACTCTGTACGGTGTGTTGGTGTAACTCTGTACGGTGTGTTGGTGTAACTCTGTACGGTGTGTTGGTGTAACTCTGTACGGTGTGTTGGTGTAACTCTGTACGGTGTGTTGGTGTAACTCTGTACGGTGTGTTGGTGTAACTCTGTACGGTGTGTTGGTGTAACTCTGTACGGTGTGTTGGTGTAACTCTGTACGGTGTGTTGGTGTAACTCTGTACGGTGTGTTGGTGTAACTCTGTACGGTGTGTTGGTGTAACTCTGTACGGTGTGTTGGTGTAACTCTGTACGGTGTGTTGGTGTAACTCTGTACGGTGTGTTGGTGTAACTCTGTACTGTGTGTTGGTGTAACTCTGTACTGTGTGTTGGTGTAACTCTGTACGGTGTGTTGGTGTAACTCTGTACGGTGTGTTGGTGTAACTCTGTACGGTGTGTTGGTGTAACTCTGTACGGTGTGTTGGTGTAACTCTGTACGGTGTGTTGGTGTAACTCTGTACGGTGTGTTGGTGTAACTCTGTACGGTGTGTTGGTGTAACTCTGTACGGTGTGTTGGTGTAACTCTGTACGGTGTGTTGGTGTAACTCTGTACGGTGTGTTGGTGTAACTCTGTACGGTGTGTTGGTGTAACTCTGTACGGTGTGTTGGTGTAACTCTGTACGGTGTGTTGGTGTAACTCTGTAACTCTGTACTTGTGTCCAGGATGCTCATGATGGGGAGGTGAATGCGGTGCGCTTCAGTCCAGGCTCGCGTCTCCTAGCAACCGGAGGGATGGACCGACGGGTCAAACTGTGGGAGGTGATCTCTGGTAAGACCCACCCCTTCCCAGATGATGAACCAATCAGGAATGGGGTATCATCAAGGCAGAGTCCAGTGTGTGTTAATAGCATATGAAGAACAGAAGGCTGGTCAGTAGACGGGGTCCGCTGTAAACCCTCCCAGTACCTCCAGACCACAGGGTGGCGCTGCAGCCCGCCTCCATCTTTAGTCGTTCTTTACGATGTGGAAGGTTTTAGTCATATGATCCGTGGAGCCTATGGTGTGTCCCCAGTGGATTGTTTCTTGTATATGACACGATATAATATACATATAATCCAGACAGGATGGCCTGGTCGCCATGACAACCTCTGCTGGTCGATGATGAGCTGTAAAAGGTCTGATTACCCACAATCCTCTGCCCTGCTCATCTCCCATCAGCCCCTGCTCTACCCAGCGTGCTCTAGTGATGCAGCGCTGCTCTCAGGGGCTGCTGGCACACACAGGATGTGACATCACAATCTGAGTCAGTCAGAGATCCTATTGGCTCAGTAGGATTGACATCCCACAGAACCAATCAGCATGGAGTAAGGGGGTGGGGCCAGAGGACAGGGAGCTGATCACAAGTTTTCAAGCTGAGACCAAAAACCTCTTCAGATACGTTTCAATGTGTGGTGTAGAGGGGCTGGTGGTGTGGGCGGGGCGGCACGGGCCGGGGGGGGCGGGAAGGGAAGATCTCGTCAACATACATCTAGGTGGACACGCTCACTTTTAAGAACCAGATAGATTGGTTACTTTGGCTACATGCACTCATGTAATCCTAAATCTCACTAATTCAGACAGGATATAAAATAGGTACAATTGGTGAAACCTATTCAGCATCACTGCATATACCAACTGGCAACAGAAAGATTCAAAGTGGGTCTTGTGGGATGGCTGGCGTGTTACACATGTCATGTTGCATCAGCAGTCACAATTGTTTGCGCAAGTGTCGTCTACGGGGCTCGCCAGCCACATGAGAAGTGTGCAATAGCAGCCCATTGTTGCTCGACACTCATTGTTGAGCAAATGGACGTATGGAAACCCGTGACTCGTACAGGACCGTTCTACAACCATTAAGAATGTCAAACTAAGGAAACTGGTCAAGGGAAAAGCCACACACACCCTGCTTGAAGGTGATTCAACGTGTGCTGCCCGAGTTCACCATGCTGTCTATGTATAATGTGTAAATGGATTGCATATATCGATTTTATCTATAGCGCTTTACAGTATTGCCTCACATTCACCCATTCATACACCGACGGCGGTGTCAACCATGCAAGGTAACAACCAACACGTCAGGAGCAGTTAGGGTTAGGTGGCGTCTTCCTCAGGGACACCTCGACACTTAGCTAGGGGGCGGAGCCCGGGGATCGAACCAGACAACCGCTCTGACCTCCTGAACTACTGTGATCTACCGACCGGGCCCACGACACGACTTCTTCAGCGAGATGGATGCACTCCTCAGCGGCTTTACTGTGGCCCGTCGCTTCACTTCTCTTCCTGCGGCTAGAGCTGAGTCCGCCTGCTGGTGTCTGTGTGTGTGTTGTTTCTTGCGCGTGGTGTGACACTGCCAGACTGGGAGCTTCTGACGTTGCTGAGACCTAACGCGAGAAGTCATGCACACATAGGACTTAGGCCTGCTCGGCTCTCCATGCCAAGGCGCACACTCGCCTGCAGCGCTACCCAGTACATCCAAGCGTGCTCACACCTCGTAGCTATCTCGAAGTCTACAGTAGCAGTGTATAACACTTGGTCATCGTGAGCACACCAGCGGACGCGCGCTCAGAGTGCTCAGTGGTGGTGGCTGGTCTTTCGGGACGACGCCCAAAGCTTGGATAGATATTGAGTGCAGTGATTGAGTCTCCTTATGATGCTCATGCCCTCAGATGGCATCTTTCCCATATAGAATCGGCCGCCTCTCAGAATCGATTCTACGATTCACAGACATGTGTTGCCAATAATTCAATGCCATCAAACGCGAGTCTTATCGATGCAGACTGGGCTGGTTGTTTTATGTGCACTGTGCATCCACACCAGACCATCACACACCACACAGACCATCACACACCACACAGACCATCACACACCACACACCATCACACACCACACAGACCATCACAGACCACACACACCATCACACACCACCATCACATACCACCATCACATACCATCACACACCACCATCACACACCATCACAGATCACACACACCATCACACCATCACACACATCACATGTGCGCAGAGGGACAACACCAGGTCAACATCTCGCTTCCTAATTGATACGATCACAATTCTGTTTCCTAGAAATGTCGTTCCCTTCTAATGGCACAAGCTGTGGCCTAACGTTAACTGCCACTTCTCTCATCAACATGTGTAATCCAATTATTTTGCAATCATCCATTATTGAATTAAATATCCTATCCATTCATTTAAGAACTAGGAAAAAAATCTATCCCCATCACACATCTCTGATGCTTTCTGAGGGATTCCGACAAACTTTTTACTTTACCTGCCTTTTTACTATCCCATCTGATCATGTGGAACCCTTTACCATTGGAGGAGGAAACCCATTAGAAAAACATGGTGTCTCAGAAGGCCCAGTGTGTTCTACAGCCTTTCTGAAGCCAGAGTGAGCACTGTGGACAATGTGCTCCTCACACTATGTGAAGGGACAATTTAATTCCTTACGCCAACGAAGTGAGTGAGAGGATTGGATGTTGCCACTGGAGTCGTGTTGAGGAACATCTGTATGGAGGATGTGGTATTCATGGCAGAGGAGGAGCAGAATTGCCACACAACCGCGACATAATTTGTCAGTGTTGAAGTGACGCATCATTCGGTGCTTCACAGAACAAATGGAAGAATCTGTCTGTTTTCTTTTTTCTTCCCTAGTCTGTGTCACCTGTCAAGCTATTATCTTTTTTACTTTGTATTTTTTTTTTTTTTTTTCTTTTTCTTTTCCATTTTTTCTTTTTATTTTTTTTTCTTTTTTTTTTTTTTTCTTTCTGTTTTTTTTTTTGTTTTCTTTTTTCTTCCCTAGTCTGTTGCTTTTAGTTTTCGTCGCAGCCCTTGCTTACATTATAAAGTGGATTATCAATCAAGTCTCTTACACAGAGAACACACCAGACGTGTGTTCTCCATGTAAGAGACTTGATTGATCCAAACCAGCTCTGTGTGATTCCAGCGTACAGCCTTCACCAATCCAATCAATGGATTGGATATTATGTTGTAAAAGAAACCCAGAAGATATTTTAATGTTTTAATATTGATTTGCTGCTGTTTCTAATTTCTAGAGAACTAACAGTCGGGACCTGTTGTTGTTTTGTTCTTCCGTTGTAAATCTTGCCTGTGTTTTAAAAATGTGGCATCTCTATTGTGTTTTGGTTTGATTTCAGTTCATGGGTTTTCAGTTCCTCTGTTGGTGGTTAACCTTCATCTAAGTTCTTCACTTGATGTTGTGTGTTGTATTGGTTCATTGTTTTATTATTATTATTACTGCATTTATTAGGAAGGAAGCTCTTACCCATGATGCAGCGAGGCCAAACATTGAGGTTTATGCACACTGTTCTTATTGTGGTATTTTGTATGTGTATAAATAATATTTTCTGTTTTTATTGCAATGCTTGAACAATATTTTGCTCATTTGTAGATTTGTAGCGAGTCAGATAATCCCATTGATGGTATACTGTCTCGCGGTGGTGACTGCCACTTACAAATGTATACTTATGCAACAATCTCACCCTAACTAAATGGCATTAATTGCTTCATGCAATTAACAAATTAAAATATCAAATCAGTGTTTTGCGTAAAGAGGCATTTGGGGATACGTCTGCCTGTGAGCAAACTGTGATTGCTACTCCCCTCTCCCCTTTGCTTTAGAGTGCACTTTAAATTGATCTTTTCAAATGATTTAATCAACAGTCAAAGGGAATTGTGCATCAGTATTAATAGAGCAATATGGCAGTTTAAAATTGATTGAGCTTGAATCAAAATCCTCCCCGTTAAGTTAGGGCTTATGCAGCCAAACTTTTCTCTGTTTTAACAAACACAACCACAACAATCTGTAGACGGATGTGTGGTGTGGGTTTGGTGAACTGTTTGGTGAAATGTTCTTGGTGCTGCCATGCAGAGATGGCCCTGTGGCTTCTGTCTGCATGGTGGCTCTATGACTCAGTCAGGCGATAGATAGACATCTGTTTCCCGTTACCAATGACTGCTTTAGTGACGAAGCCT
>PIJE02008226.1:0-10929 GCA_002895965.2 Coryphaenoides rupestris | reverse complement strand
TGTCCTGACATTGTCCGGTAAGTGAAAGTTGCCTCGTTGCGTGCTAGCTAGCTAGTTAGCAGCAGGTCCGCTGTCGGATACCCCTCACTAGTACACTACCTACTGTACTAATAACCCTCACTAGTGCACTACCTACTGTACTAATAACCCTCACTAGTACACTACCTACTGTACTAATAACCCTCACTAGTGCACTACCTACTGTACTAATAACCCTCACTAGTACACTACCTACTGTACTAATAACCCTCACTAGTGCACTACCTACTGTACTAATAACCCTCACTAGTGCACTACCTACTGTACTAATAACCCTCACTAGTGCACTACCTACTGTACTAATAACCCTCACTAGTGCACTACCTACTGTACTAATAACCCTCACTAGTACACTACCTACTGTACTAATAACCCTCACTAGTGCACTACCTACTGTACTAATAACCCTCACTAGTACACTACCTACTGTACTAATAACCCTCACTAGTACACTACCTACTGTACTAATAACCCTCACTAGTACACTACCTACTGTACTAATAACCCTCACTAGTGCACTACCTACTGTACTAATAACCCTCACTAGTACACTACCTACTGTACTAATAACCCTCACTAGTACACTACCTACTGTACTAATAACCCTCACTAGTACACTACCTACTGTACTAATAACCCTCACTAGTGCACTACCTACTGTACTAATAACCCTCACTAGTACACTACCTACTGTACTAATAACCCTCACTAGTGCACTACCTACTGTACTAATAACCCTCACTAGTGCACTACCTACTGTACTAATAACCCTCACTAGTACACTACCTACTGTACTAATAACCCTCACTAGTGCACTACCTACTGTACTAATAACCCTCACTAGTGCACTACCTACTGTACTAATAACCCTCACTAGTGCACTACCTACTGTACTAATAACCCTCACTAGTGCACTACCTACTGTACTAATAACCCTCACTAGTGCACTACCTACTGTACTAATAACCCTCACTAGTACACTACCTACTGTACTAATAACCCTCACTAGTACACTACCTACTGTACTAATAACCCTCACTAGTGCACTACCTACTGTACTAATAACCCTCACTAGTACACTACCTACTGTACTAATAACCCTCACTAGTGCACTACCTACTGTACTAATAACCCTCACTAGTGCACTACCTACTGTACTAATAACCCTCACTAGTACACTACCTACTGTACTAATAACCCTCACTAGTACACTACCTACTGTACTAATAACCCTCACTAGTACACTACCTACTGTACTAATAACCCTCACTAGTGCACTACCTACTGTACTAATAACCCTCACTAGTGCACTACCTACTGTACTAATAACCCTCACTAGTACACTACCTACTGTACTAATAACCCTCACTAGTGCACTACCTACTGTACTAATAACCCTCACTAGTGCACTACCTACTGTACTAATAACCCTCACTAGTGCACTACCTACTGTACTAATAACCCTCACTAGTGCACTACCTACTGTACTAATAACCCTCACTAGTACACTACCTACTGTACTAATAACCCTCACTAGTACACTACCTACTGTACTAATAACCCTCACTAGTACACTACCTACTGTACTAATAACCCTCACTAGTACACTACCTACTGTACTAATAACCCTCACTAGTACACTACCTACTGTACTAATAACCCTCACTAGTGCACTACCTACTGTACTAATAACCCTCACTAGTGCACTACCTACTGTACTAATAACCCTCACTAGTGCACTACCTACTGTACTAATAACCCTCACTAGTACACTACCTACTGTACTAATAACCCTCACTAGTACACTACCTACTGTACTAATAACCCTCACTAGTACACTACCTACTGTACTAATAACCAAAAGTTTTCATATGTGCCGATACTCACATGACCTCTACTTAAATCCATATTCGACGCTCTGTCAGACTACTCTAACTGCCACTCCAAAACGGTAGGTGAAGCAAGTCAGAAGGTTGCACCAGTGCACACGATACAACAGAGGATTCATTGGGGGAATAGTGGCGTTCTCTTATGAGGCTTATTGTGTGCGTTGCCTGCAAATGCGTTTGAGCGCGACGATAAGTGCAGTGTGGACATCCATTGCCTTTCGCGACTAAACGCTTTGGTGTTTGATGCCTAAACCGGATGTTGCCCCCACTGTCTTATGATGTACTCATGCCCACACAAGCTTGGTAAGGTCGGATAAACGTTTCCATGAAAGTTTGTGAAGACCCATCACCTTTTACTGTTTAACCGCTTAGAAACACACAAGCGCCTATTGTGAAAAATGAATTGTGAACTACTCTCGAATGCAATAACCCCCCCAACTCCAAAACGGTAGGGAAGCAAGTAGAGGTGCACCAGCACAACGATACATACAGAGGGATCATTGGGGCATAGCGTCTATTAAGGTTATTGTGTGCGTTGGCTGCAAAAATTGTGTCTTGAGCGCGAGATAAGCTGCAGTTGACCATCCATAGCTCTCGCGTACTAAACGCTTGGTGTTTGATGCCTTTAAACCGATGGCCCCTCCATGCCCACCCCGCCGCGGCCCCCGCCCCCGCCAGCACGTGAGAACCGATGTATGCAGGATGGGACCGCATAGGTCGTGTCAGCAGATGAGGGGGGTGTGTGAGCGTCGACCCACACAACGCGGAAAGTCGGATAAACGCCATGTGAACAAGTGTGTGCAGAGCAACCCATTCACCATTACTGCAACTGCTAAATCCTGGCACCCAGCAACTATCACAAGTACAGCCATGTCATCAATGCGAACAAAAATGGTATGGTGAACACTCACTCGAATGCAGGAATAATACTGCACTTATTCACCACTAGTAACCATGTATATGTTGGACATTATGATGGGCAGCGTCATATGAGTGTTTTCATGTTAACACAACTAAACATTGACTTAATGGAATGTTATGTAATGTTATTCTCAAACGGTGTGAAGTATATGTATATAACTGTACAAAAAGAGTTACTTTTTCTAATTTGCTGTATCACTTATTTCCCAAAACAGAGGCAGATTGCATTATTTGTATTGTCTTTTGCAAAGAAATTTAGAAATGTTACGAATTAATTCTTGAATTATTTGTTAATAAATATTTCATGATCAGTACAGTTGTCCAATTTGATTTAAAAAAATAAAAATACAAAATAAAAATGAAAAACCACTGATCTACACATGATTGCTGAAATGCTTCTTTTTGCCCAGATGTTTCTGACCCAACCAAAGACTCTCAGAAGAAGAACAAGAGAAAGGGCCGGAACAAACAGGAGATCAGAACCCATAGCCCAGTGGAACCTGAGCCAGAGGCAGTCAGGACCCCCATCGACCTCATGAAAGTAAGTTCTGCTCACATACGTATGCATCCAATCCATCCGAGCCAAAGTAATCTCGAGAGCACTTATAGTTAAGTAGGGATGGGAATGCATAAGATTTTGTTGATACCAATGCCATTATCGATTCTGCTCATCAGTCCGATTCTTTATCGATTCCCTTATTCTGCTCACCATGCAGCAATTCCATCTATGAGTCAGAATGTGACGGCATTCTTGCCACAGGTGTCGTATTATCAGTGTTTTACGAACATTCGACAAGTGATGCATTACCACAGCCATGAACTATGCTCGTGTACTGAAGCGATGCGGAGCACTTGTGGTGAGCGTCTCTCAAAGATTGCTGTCTCAGTATTAGATTGCTGGCGTGTTTGCCACGACATAAGGTCAGTCACATTTCTAAACCATTAATCCCTATCCAAACACTAGCCCAGAACACTATGACCTAATCACTGGGTACATCTGTCTTAGTTAAAATGAAGACACGTCTTGTTTGGACCATTTCTTCCTCTCTGCCATGATGACACCTTTGTTATTGTTTTGAAATGTGCCCTGCATGCTCAAGTGTCAGTAAAACATGGTGGCATCGATAAAAGAGGCACATGATTCCGATGGATTGGGCAATTTGGAAATGGTTCTCGATTCCCATCCCTATAGTTATGGCTATTCATGTCCACAAGGCTCTGCTTATGACATACAATACTCTGCTACACGTCCTGTCCACAGGCCCAAGAAGGCAGCGTCTCCTCTTCCACCAAGAAGAAGAACAAGTTTGTCAATCTCTACGCAAAAGAGGGCGAGGGCGGGCTGGCCGTCATGCTCCCCGGGCGCCACGCCTGCGAGTGCCTTGCTCAGAAGCACAACCTCATCAACAACTGCATCAGCTGCGGGCGCATCGTGTGTGAGCAGGAGGGTCTCATGGAGCCCCTGGTGTGATCCTTCTTCTGGCGTGGCTGCAAATTGTGAACTACTCTCGAATGCAATAACCCCCCAACTCCAAAACGGTAGGGAAGCAAGTAGAGGTGCACCAGCACAAGATACATACAGAGGGATCATTGGGGAATAGCGTCTTATGAGGTTTATTGTGTGCGTGGCTGCAAAATGCGTTTGAGCGGCGAGATAAGTGCAGTTTGGACATCCATGCCTCTCGCGACTAAACGCTTGGTGTTTGATGCCTAAACCGATGTTGCCCCACTGTCTTATGATGTACTCATGCCCAACACAAGCATTGGTAAGGTCGGATAAACGTTTTCCATGAAAGTTGTGAAGACCCATCACCTTTTACTGTTTAACCGCTTAGAAACACACAAGCGCCTATTGTGAAAATGAATTGTGAACTACTCTCGCAATAGCAATAAACCCCCCAACTCCAAAACGGTATATGGTGCAGAGCAAGTAGAGGTGCACCAGCACAAAGAGATCATTCAAGGTGGATCTGGGTGGAAACAACAGCGCTGTAGATCAATTGAATCTTCAATTGGACTGAGCTCAATTGAAAAGTGCCTGTGTTTTTCCTTTTATACTTATCTCATGGTGGCGACTTGTGTTTTGTAGAGTCCTCAGACAGAGATTATCTCCCACACCAGGAGGCTCGGATGAATGCAGGCTTAGAAAAGGCACTCCAACACAAAGACAAGCTGCTGGAATATGATAAGAACAGGTATTGTGGAATCAATAGTGCTGTTATTGTTGCCGTTGCTGTTGATGTTTCCCGAGTGCTTCAGCGACAATTGGAGAGTAATCCATCCATCCATCCATCCATTCTCGTCCGCTTATCCGGGGCCGGGTCGCGGTGGCAGCCGGCTAAGCAGGGCCCCCCAGGCTTCCTTCTCCCCAGCCACACTCTCTAGTTCCTCCTGGGGGATCCCGAGGCGTTCCCAGGCCAGACGAGATATATAATCCCTCCAGCGGGTTCTGGGTCTGCCCCGGGGTCTCCTCCCAGTTGGACATGCCCGGAAAACCTCTAAGGGGAGGCGCCCGGGGGGCATCCTAATCAGATGCCCGAAACACCTCAGCTGACTCCTTTCGACGCGGAGGAGGCAGTACAACGAGCATCAGAGCTACTCACGGAGCCGACCACTCTCCGAGTAATTCGAGTCAACACCAGGATCAATGCTCTAAGGCTGAGCCCAGAATCTATCTAGACCGCTGATGCCATGAGGGAAAAACAGGTCATCTTCGTGACCGCTTGTATCCGCGTATGAGCGCATTTACTGCTGGGTCACTACCCAAAGTCTCGTTGACCTCGCAAATAGCGATGGTGAAACGGCTGACGATAGGACAATGGTACAGATGCGACATGCACGACTCGCCTCCTCCGCGCTCAGCTCGCCTACTCTCCAAACGAGGCCTAATCAACGGACCGTACAGCGCCCGCATCACTGCAGACGCTGCACCAATCCGTCTGTCCATCTCCCGCTCCATTTTGCCCTCACCCCGAGATACTTGGACTCCGAGATACTTGAAGACCCCGAGGTACTTGAACTCCTTCGCTTGAGGCAGTAACTCATTCCCATTCAATTGGAGAGTAATAGAATCTGAAAAGTGGCTTGGCCATAGTGCTTTTGTCATTTCACACACAGCACGTTTCAGCGTAAAGATGCGGCCGCTTTGAACCTATTACAAGTCATCCGCAGCTTTTATTTGTTCGATGCACTTCCACTTCATTAATTAGTTCATTCGTTCATCGGATACGTTCGTCCTCATCTTTGCGTGTTTCACATTGTGTTTACAGTGTGAGGAGAACCCAGGTGTTGGACGATGAGTCCGACTACTTTGCCACCGATTCCAACCAGTGGCTGTCGGGGACACCACTCCCCCCATCTGTGGGGGGGGGGGGGGGGGGGGGGGGGGGGGGGGGGGGGGGGGGGGGGGGGGGTGGGGAGCGATTCCAACCAGTGGCTGTCACCCGGGGAACGGGAAAAGCTGAAGAAACGGGAGGAGGAGCTACGGGAACTCCGCCACGCATCGCGCAAGGACCGCAAGATCACGCTGGACTTTGCTGGGAGACAAGTTCTTGATGACGGGGACAACTTTGGCGAGTACTACAATAAGTGAGTAGAGTCATCCAGCTTTCTTTTGATTGTGATTTTAAGATTTTGTTTTTATTTAGTCTCACCATTTGTGTTTTTCTGGTCTCCTACATGGGATGCAAGAGGCCAGTAGATCTCCACCTAACACAATGGCGGCACTTAGCAAATGAAACCACAAGAATTTGATGACAACTCTACTCTCTGACAAATCGTGAATAATATAAGACTCTCGCCACCCGGCACATCGTGCACTAGAGAAACCATACTCACGCAATGTCAGAGCAAGAAGCAACTCTAAGTTCACCACATTCACGAAGGAACTCCACTCTAACCGCCAGCAGCAGCGATCACTGTCGGACCATGGAAGGAAAGCCAGAACACTTGAGAGTATAAGTTCGAACGTCTACCGCAAATCATATGTGCTAGGCCGGTCCGCTCACAAACCCGCTTCAAGTGACAGCGGCTCACCGATGTGGTTATGATGATTGCTCAGATGAACTTCCTATCGAGCCTTTTACTTTTAAAGAGTGAAAGTCATTTGGAAGGTAGAATAATGGACTGACATTGACTTGATTGATGCCCAAAAATACACATATTTACACCAATTACAAAGACTTTGTAATTGGTGTGGGGAGGGGAAGAAGTCCAAAGAAGATGCTAAGACCAGATAGTTAGGCTCATTTAGGTCTTTTTGTTTATGTGTGATCCCAGATACTTAAACTTGCTCCTACTCATTTTAAAGGGAGTTGAACTAAAGGGGGGCGCTCTTGGCAGTTGCATTAATTGGCATCAACTCACTTTTTGAAGTTGTTTTTTTTGTTATAATCAAATATTTTGCCAAATGTACTTGTAAGTGTCCAACAGATCATTCGTATAAAGCGATAATATACTCCCCACCTCCTTGACCAGGGCAAGTGGTGAACTGGGGCTTTGGCGAACTGGAGCGGAGATATATTGGGCATCCCTGTCTTGTCCCTCATTGCACTTTAAGCAGTTAGGTTGTTGTTCATACCACAGAACCCATTGGGGGAAGAATATGGAGTCTTTAAGATAGATGATCCTAGATATAAGATAATCCTACTCGTAAGCATTCTCATCATCAAGGGATCCTAAAATCTCTGGCGTGACAGATGAAGAGGGATTATAAAGAATATTTAGAAGGCACCTTATATATATATATATATATATATATATATATATATATTAGCTGTTCTTTATAAAGCCTGTTTGTTCTGTAGAAAGGATTTAGGGACGGGACAATTCAAGGCAGAGGACTGAGAGCTTTGCACGTAGCTTTATTTCTGTGTTATTGAAGTGAAAGTGTTGGTGAAATTGGACTATATGAACCACAATGAAAGGAATTTTGTCGTCTTTAGAATCCGAAAAGGTTGCCGTGTGCATAGTTAAGGGGGATTGAGAGGAAAGCCATTCCTGAAATAAGAAAACAGAAAGAAGAGAAGGGGTGGAGGGGGGCGAGTTGTTCTGACATTCTTTTTTTATAATTCGTATTTTATAAGTAGCCATCAGGCCCTGGAGATTTGCCGCTTTGTATAGTCTTAATGGATCTACAATCTCTGCAATGGAGATATGGTCCTCCAGCTCTGTGGCTAATTATGATCTAAGGCAGACTCGTCAACTGTTGGCTCTGACATGTAAAGGGAAGAATAGCAATGCAACAGTCTTAATTTATTTTAGTTATTGATGCTAGCTACTGTTAGCGACTGCTTTTTTGGGGCTCCTCCAACGGACACAGGCAGTTGGTGGTGAATAATCCATTTTATTGCAGTCGTTCGTATGAATGAAAACAAAGCAGATGGCAACAGCTAGCATGCTAGCGCTCTCTTGAGTGTGTATGGCTACTTTAACCTGTGGGCATTGATTAGTCAATGCAACACAGGTGCATTGCACAGGTGTAACCAACCCCAGAATAATCAGCCTGATTTGGGTAAGGTGAGGCTGCTTAAACCAGCCACCAACCACACACACTCCACAGTGTGCCTTGTTCATATGTACCAATTGGCTGGCGGTCCTCTGCAATTGATGCGCTAGAATGTTCCAGCCTTTTCCCATGCTTATAGAGCATGGGAAAAATACAGAGACAGAGCTGTGTCTAGATTTTGAAGGAAGGTTCTCTTGCAGTGTCAAGAGAAGAGTGTCAAATGTTGTTTGAGCATGTCTTCCATGGGTGAATGGCTGTACTCTATATCCAGCTTCAAAATATCTTCCGTCAACTGCCTGAGGCATTCAGTGTCCACTTTCCTACGCAGTTGCAGACTACAAAATAATCTGGCATCTTGGGTATACTTTCATCGAACGTTAAGGGCAAGAATATATACAACCACGGATTTTATGAAATGTACAAAAGATTCTTTGGAAAGAAGTAGAGGGGTACGTCTCCTTGATTGATAATTGAGCGCTGCATTCTCCTTGTCAAGGGGCCTTGGTCCAAAATGACTATGGATTGATATTTACAATCAAAAGTTATGATAGGGAGAAGCTTTTATTCACACAAAAAAATGAAAGAAATATATTTATCTCGATCTATCTTATGGACTGGGGAAAATAAAGATTGCAGAATCACCATATATCTGATACACCGTATATGGCGCAGGAAAACGTTTGATTGTGTCAATCTCACCTTGGATGTCTCCATAGAGGGAAAGCATGCAGTTGGTGTCCCCACCTAAGAGTAGGTGATGATGCGTATCCATGCTTGGCAGACGGGAGAATATATGAATGAAAGATGCATTGTCATAAATATCATAAATGTTGGCTAAAGTAACCGAGAATCTGTACAATGGAACAACTCTAATAACACAAGGCCATAGTCATGTTCTATGCTTGACATTACAAAAGGAACATTCTGCTGATAGTGATAGCTGCCCCCCCCCCTTTTTTTTTTTGCTGTTCATGGTGTGTGAGCATCGACTCTTTTGAGTTTCACAGGATGATTTAAAGATTCTGTTTTACAAACCATGCAACCTTTAGATCCTCAATTATTTTCAGCTCTCAGTCCATTATTAGGAATAATAATGGATAATTTTCAATAAATATGTTGCAATTATAATAAAATTGAAGACACTTAAAACGATGAACAAAATAAATAAGCATATACAGATCTGGTAGATTGTTAACAGAACATGAAGAGAACAATCACCTAACAGAACGTGGTTACTGTAACGCAGAACAAAACGCCCACAGGCTTCTGTCAAGCCCCCTTGAATCAGAAATAATAGACATTTTACCGTTCAGTGATGCTAGTGGAGTAAATAATGGCTGAAGGCATAAATGATAAAGAAAATTATACTCCCCATCATCAAACCTTTGTAAAAAGTGTCATCTGCCTGAGGTAAAAAAACTAACATTATTACCTTAAAACAAAATGAAACAAATTATGAGCGGCCAGCGTGCCGCCTCTGCTGGTGTAATATTTCACGTAGGTCATTGGTTTTTTCCGGGTCCATGAATTCCTTGTCGTCCCCGTAGGAAAAGCTGCACAGTTGAGCAGGAAAATAAATACACCACAGCGACTCTCGCCAGCCTCAGAGAAGAGTCCTGATCTCACTGAACGCAGCACTGGCCTTGACAGCACTCGCCGTGTATTCTGAAAAGATGGCAATTGGCTCTCCTCCCTAGTATCAAAGCGGGCCGTTCTCGCGGGCTTGGTGGCAGCATGTCACCACAGTCCTGCTGGTAGTAATGAAGTTGGGCAATGAGGAGCTGTGGTTTTCCATTGAGCTTCCTTTGTGTGAGACATCTATGCTTCCAGAAGATCTTTTTCCAGGTGTAACGCTTCTTTCAAAAGCTTGGAAATTGATGCAGTGGAGCTTGAGCCAGATTCCTCTGCAATACCCAAGATCCGGATATCGCATCACACACACACACACACTCAAATTCCCCATCTAATTTTTGCTGTCAGCCAGTGTAGTCTTAGTCTGTAGTAGTAACCTCAACCGACCATGTTGACATGGCCTTCTTCCGCGTCATCTATACTGGTCCTCATAGTATCCATTTCAGAGTGAATAGCCGTCGTGCTGTTTCAGACTTCAGACCTCATTTAAGCGCACGTTTGAGAAAGCTGCAATCCTCAGAGAGTGCAATCTTGAACTCAACCTTGACAACAGGAGAAAATGTTCACTTTCAAAGTGGATTGAAGAGTGGTGGATCACTGCTGACCGGTGAAATTTGTGTCGCAGAGGCTTTAGGTCAACTACGTGAGAGTTTGTTGTGTTGTTATGGAGGTTGGCGCCCTCTGACTTACTCGCATGTTTTAGAAAAACTATTTCCCATCAAATGTGGGAATAGTCTCTCAGCACACCCAGCTCACTAGCACCCATCTTCATATTGTCTTTGCTTCAATACATTTGTTAATGCAAACCGACCAAATAGATGCACTTGCAACTATGGGGATAAATAAAGTATTTATCTATCTATATCTATCTATGATGAGCATCCACAAGTGATCTTTCAACCAAAACATGGAGTCTGTGTGTTCCCCAGTGGGTGGAGGTGG
>PIJE02008225.1:0-10929 GCA_002895965.2 Coryphaenoides rupestris | reverse complement strand
TTTTGGGCCCCCTTTTTTATATGAGATAGCCAAAGCCATGGATAATTGTGAAAATAGCTGAAAATATAAGCTGGACATTTACCAAGTGTTGTAGGCTACAGCTAGTTATATAAACACTGCTGTATATTATTATGAATAATTAAATAGTTTGACAAATAACAATATATCATTATAAACAACAGCAACAGATTCTATTCTATTCTATTATTTGGATGGTTTATTATTACAAATCCTCAGTATTGATTATCGGTCATCTGCTAAATAAATCATACAGAAACGTGTCATGTACAAGTATCCATATTTAATGCTTTTTAGTATGAATATAATCATAGAAAAATATTGACATGGGAAAATGGGTCTAGTGGTCAAGATTAAACTTCTGAAAGTGTATACAAACAGCAAACTCAGCACAAAGTATTAGTACATTTAAAACAAAAATTGTATGTATGCAGTTTTTTTAAACAATGACCAACAAAAAAAATCCCACCCAAAACACCATAAATGGCAAACATAGTGTTAAGCTTCCTGTTGCTTTCTGCATTGAATACCAAAACAGATTGTAATCCTTCAAAACAAATGTCTCCTAAGAAGCGGCACGGCAACCCGACAGACAGGAACTCCAGGTTAAACACACACTGTGACCCAGATGTAAGCCTGGGCTTGTCCCTGTGTAGGCTGGTGCTCCTGTTTCAGTAATGTAACGCGAGTGTGATCTGTTAATGTGATGTGATTTTCGATGTAGGCCTAAATGTAGACATTGTTGGGGAATTTAGCAAGCAATTTGATATGTGATATCTACTTAGCATTTCTGGTTCCTGTGGCTACTCTGCACTCTCTGTAGTTGTTGTTTTGAAGCCAAGCTGTGCAGCACTATAACTTTTCTGGTAGCCACTCCCATTTTGATTTCTTCTCAGTCTCATTCGCCAATTTGGATCGGAGCGTAGGAGCGTCTGCTAAATGACGAAATAGCATGCAATGTCATGATGTAATGAGATGTCATGTGATGCCCTGCGGTCATGTGATGCAATGTAATATGATGACCATGTAATCATTAAATAGGTCAAAGTGCCAGACAGCAGCTTGGTCACCATTTTCTCTGCCTTCATTGAAAACAATCACAATTTATGTCAACAAAACTAAATAAAAGGCAATGTGTCCAAAACAAAAAGCCAGACACTGATATCTGATATGAATTAACTGCTGTTACTACACATGTCCTCTTGTTTCACGCCTATGCTACTGTACAGATCGATAATAAAAGTGCCTTAAGTGCACAAGAGCTGAACAAGTCAATTCACAATAAAAGCCTCCAGTGTGGTTGTGTCTGCCATGTGAAGGGGTGTGTGTGTGTGTGTGTGTGTGTGTGGGCATTATTGAAAGGGCAAGAGGGATAAACTTGCTGGAGGCAAGGCAGCTGCTTTGACTTTCCGCTGAGCTCCTTCTGGAGGTTTAATTGCATGCGCTGCGAAGACGTGTGCAGTGAACTAGCAGTCATTATTCAGGACCAGGAGTCAGGCCTGGAATGAGAAAATAAAAGCCCTCTCAGGATAGGAAGGACTTTTATTGTACCAAAAAAAGAAAAATACCCAAAACACAAACTCCAGCGTTAGCAGGAATGGATGAAACAGCACTTTAACTCAGAGGGCTGGTCGATTCTGCCTGTCGAGCAAAAGACTCAATTCTGATGTTGGAAAAGTCTAGTTAAATAGTGCGGGCCCACATCACATTACTATGAACAAATATGATCATATTTCCACATTTTCTATCGCCGGTACATCCAAGGGTGTGTGTGTGTGGTTTGGGGAAGCGCGGGGGGGGTGTCACTTACATGCATATAAGACACTCTTCTCCGTCTCATCTTTCTCCATTTCATCTCCTCTGTATTTGCGCTGTTCTCTTTCTCTCTCTGTCTGTCTGTCTCTGGCTCTACAACCATAATTTCACTAGGAAGTACTGAACTGGTACTTTTACACAGAGCAGAGGGGGTGCATTTGAAGATCACCTTACACCGGAATACACTTCAGATGCGAGGAGATGGATATTTGTAATGAAATATATTCACACAACATATATATATATATATATTATATATATATATATATTCAAGTGCAGATGATCGAAATGTACACAAATGCCAACAAGACATCATCTGCATATCTCGGACACAACTATACAAACGAACAAGAGAGGCTGATTGGGAGGATGTGACAAGTGTGTCAGCATTTGTGGACAGTTTCTCTTAATAGAAGCCGCTGATAGTCAGACCACACACAGCTGTATTGGCCCGACAGCTCTGTGGCCCGCACCACAGGCCAGGGACGATCCGTTAATGTGCCCTCTTAATGGAAAACCTATCGATCGGCTCGTATACCAGGGCTCTAATTGCATCGTTTTGTCATCCCAGGACAGTATGCGCAAACAAACATCGCGGGTTAACAAGGCAGGCGAGGAGGTATTATGGAGGTATTACGTCGGGGGGGGGTTAAGCTCGCCTGTTAACTTGACGTGTCGATCACTTGTTCAGAAATGGCTCGGCGGCGTACTTCCCGGAAGAAGGAAATAATAATATTATGAGGGCTTTTCACGGCTATTTGTCATACCGCAACCAACGCCCATCACTGTTCTCACCACCATTACGCCTCCAAATTCAACGTAATCGATTAATCTCTACACTCGCAGCTTTCATGATATTCACGAC
Source organism: Coryphaenoides rupestris (assembly GCA_002895965.2). Classification (NCBI taxonomy): domain Eukaryota; kingdom Metazoa; phylum Chordata; class Actinopteri; order Gadiformes; family Macrouridae; genus Coryphaenoides; species Coryphaenoides rupestris. Next base: position 8,231 of record PIJE02008225.1, on the reverse strand, counting down.
ATTCATGACTGGCGGTAAATGCGTATGAGCTTCTATTTAAAGGGAACATAGCAAGACGCGTTAAAAAGTAGGCCCGACGAGACACATCTTTATTTTTTTGTATCGCACTTTCCAATGAAAAGTAGACTTGAGTTATTTCAGGTTAATTGCGAGCCACACTGCACTTAAATGTCCGTAAATTATGCAAATGTTAACGTGTGTGTGTGCGTTTGTGCGCCTATTGGTCATATTACGTCACATGACGCGTCTGGTCTCAAGGAGGAGCCACGCCCATTTACAGGGAGAAAAAAAGCGCCCATTACGTCGCTGCTCGTCATGCTAACCACCAATACTACTCATGTGTAAGTCCGTACAATATGTAGGCCTAGAAGTATGATAAGTATACTTAGCAGTAATATAATAGGCTTATTTGTATGATAAGTAGTAGTAGATGTACAATATTTAATACAATATTTAAATGACATCTCTAGGTGAAAAACTGTCGGAGATGGCTGCCCAAGTGAATAATAAAGGAAGAATACTTAGTACTAGGTAGAGAGTAAACGGAGGTTACTTGCAGTAACTTCAACGGGGAGTAAACGGACCACTAGGCCTGAGGAAAGAATCAACAACACATTCAATGTCTTGATTTATTACAAATTAAAATATAATGCAGATAGTCACATAATATCTCTTGTTTGGCAGATGACATTGATTGGTCTACATTTTGTCGTGGCAATTATACGATAATAATTGCGTCCAAGGCGAATGAGTCTAAAGCAGACAGAAATACTTGTAAAACTAAGAGTTTAATGTATGCATACACCAGACCCCTCTCTAGCAGAGTGAGTCCAGACCAACCTTGTCATTACATTTTTAAACACCATTTTCACCGCATGAGGTTCCTGGCTTGACAAAGGATAAACAATTGGCCCCTTTTCAGGTTGTCTTCCAGACACATTCATTGTATTAGTCTCCTGAATAACATACATTAATGAAGGTTGTCTTCCAGACACATTCATTGTATTAGTCTCCTGAATAACATACATTAATGAAGGTTTCACTACAATGACAACAAGACAAACACAATAGGGGTTACTTAAAACGAATGCTCCAATCATCTCAATGCCTTCTGCCAGTGGTTCACAGTAGAGGTCCTCTATCGACCAATCATCTCAATGCCTTCTGCCAGTGGCTGTTCACAGTAGGGGTCCCCTCAATGATATGCAGAGAAGGCATGTTGCTTGTAAAGGGTCAATATGCTATATTTCCATCACAATTTATACCATTCAGCTTCTTTTTTTTTTTAAATGTGCACAGAACAAATGGAGAAAAAAACACAGATTTGAAAACCCCAAAGACAGCCAGAAAATAAAATAAATGACATAAAACTCCTATCCCAGACAGAGCATATTTTCAACATTCGATATATTTGAATAAAGATAAAGATAAAGATAATAAATCCATTTAACAAAAAATAGAATCATTCAGGAATTCTATTAGAAGCTGTTTTCTTTTTCTCAGACGATTGGCAGCAAGCGACCTCGTAGGCCGAGTGTAACGTTACACAGGATGAATACAGATGTAGGCTTTTTTGTGTTTGGCGTAGTAGTAACACTCCGGCTTGAAGTTGTTGGTTTCCACCACTACCTTGTAATGGCTGACAGAATGTACCAGACAGTTGGGGACGTTCCTGCTCAGAGTCTCGGCCACGTCCATCATGTTCCCCTTCAGCTTCTGCCCCTCGATCTGCTCCAGGATATGGTCCCTATTGATGGCCACCGGCTCCACGCAGAAGGACACCACCACATTGAACTTGTTCTGGACCATCACCTCAAAAGAGTTCTCCCCTCCGCCCCGGCCGTGGAACTTTTTCCCCGCTAGCCAGTTGAAGAACCAAAAGCTCTCTTTCTCCTGAAACACAAGGATGGACCAACTGATCCAGTCGTACTTCTTGACGAGCGACTCCAGGATGGGCTTGATGAAGTCTGTGTCCAGGCTACCCGTCTTACCCTGGAGCTCGTGCTCCACGTCGATTTTGGCCTGCTCGGCGAAGTTATTGGTGCAGTCGTCCACCGCCACCTTCATGCGCATCTCCACGTCCTCCATGCGATTCTGCCACTTCTTCACCATCTCCGCGTCCACCGTGCCCTCCTTCAGGGCGGCGTGCCCCATGATGGCGATGAGCCCGACCACAAAAAGCTTTTTGAGGCGGGCGCAGAAGTGCTCGACCGCCCTCCGACTCCTCATCTCGATGGAGACCACCGTGTCCAGCATGCAGTCTCCGGCGATGTTATTGCCCGTGACGGCGTTGTAGAGGGCGTCCAGGTTCAGTTCGCCATCGGTGTACTTGTACTGGCTGAGGAAGATCTCCTTCCTCGTCTCCTTGAACTTGGGCTTGGCGTTGATGAAGTCCAGGAGCTTCTCGTACTGGCTGAGCATATGGGCCTCACGGTGAAAGTTCTGCTTGTTCATGCCGCTTAGCTGGAGCTGTCGGCTGATCTGATCGACCCCGTCCTGGATGCCCTCCAGCTTCTTGCTGACCAGCGCAAACTGATCTGTCAGGTAGCGGGCCTCCTTCCCCTCCGGGTTGCTGAGGATCTCGGCGGAAGCCATGAACACCGCCTCCAGGATGGGATGGAGCTGGCCCACAGTGGAGGCCAGGAACTCGGATGCCTGTCCCATGATTTCCACCGCTTTCTCTATCTTCTCCTTGTTCTCCACCAGCCAATCCGCAATACTGATCATCCTCAGGCACTTTGCAGATCAATTTACTCCTGAATCACACTTCTTCTCCTGAGCAGCCAGAAACAACACTGGAGCCTACAGGGAGGAAGAACACAAAATCAAATCAAAGGAATGCAAAGCTTGTTACCACGGCGATTGATTGATTGATTGATTCCATTGTTTTTTTTGTTTGGGTTCAGGGTTCAGTTTAATTCCAGGCCATGAAAAAAACAACTCCAACAACCGCAATACCCAGTGCCACCAGCGTTGATCACCTGACATTTTCACATGACAGTTATCTCACAAGCGAATTTCCACAATAGATGGAGTCGTGTCTGCACTTCTCCAGTTACATGCCACACCCTGGGACTCCCATTGTCCACACCACAGACTCCCAGCTGAGCATCGGCACACCGCCCCCCCTTCTTAACAGTTTGACCAAATGTAAAACATTTCCTTTAGCCAGAAAGAAAAAAGGCGAGTCCCTCAACACTTGCTCTACGATGCATGGAAGACAACGGTTGTACTTTACTATTCAAATTCCTCCAAATGCTAATTCCAATGGCAGTATTTTACCCAAACCCAGCTGTTATTACCATTGCCCTTTTCATTATTGACCATATTGAAGTAGAAAAACAACCTTCAGAGCACTCACAGACACCACAAGACAACAATCCTTGAACTATAGAACATCTCCTTCTCTTCATAGCCACACTTTGTTTGCTTTAAACAGTGATCATTGTGCTATGACAACAAGTTAATAGTAGATAGGCACCTATATTAACACAAGAGGCTCAAATTTCCCCATGCTCAGGCGGTTCCCAGGAGAGGCCAGCTTCTCAGCAAAAAAAACAAAAAAACAAACAAACAAACAAAATAAATCATAATATTGGAAATTAAAGGTTAAAGTCAAAGGTTAAAGTCCCACTGATTGTCAGACACCTGAGTGTGTGAAATTTGTTCTCCGCATTTGACCCATCCCCTAGGGGAGCGGTGAGCAGCAGCGGTGCCGCGCTCGGGAATCATTTTGGTGATCTAACCCCCCAATTCCAACCCTTGATGCTGAGTACCAAGCAGGGAGGCAATGGGTCCCATTTTTATAGTCTTTGGTATGACCCGGCCGGGGATTGAACCCACAACCTCCCAGTCTCTGGGCGGACACTCTTTTTTTTATCAAAAATCATCTGTTATTTACAATTTTTACACACTATTTACATTATATTCTTCCCATTTCCCCCGTGATACATTTTTAACTCATATGTGACATCTCTTTCCCCATGCATTAGGCCCGCCTGAAGGCCCCCCTCTACTCCTCGGGCCTCCAGACGCTCCCTCCCTCAATCACTCATCAAATCATCAAAACCGGCTAGACCGCCTGCGGGCTCTCGACCACTAGGCCACAGAGCTGGTATAATATATTGGAAATTGACAAGCAAAATAATGAAACTCACCGGTTTTCAGAGCAAAGTATCCAATGGAGTGGAGTCCAGCACCCAGTAGTTCAGCTGTGTGTTCAAGCACCAAACACCTTGGAATGTATATATATACTCCCCCCCCCCTTTCCCACTCTCTCTCTCTCTCACCTTTATGGAACATTCCACAGAACCCACTCCAGATGAGCTGGTGGGGAGGGGGGTGGGGGGGGTTCACAGATAACATTCTTACAACACCCCCCATAGAGGCTCCAGGGTGCTCTGTCTCTCTTTCTCTCTATTTACTACCTCCCTCTCTCTGTGCCTCTTTATCTCTCTCTCTCTACCAATTTAGCCCACTATGCCTCTCCCCCCTCTCTCTCTCTCTGTAGCTCTTCATCTCTCTATCTCTCCCCCTCTCTCTGTGCATGTGTTGGGCCGAAGAAGACAGAGGGAGAGAGATGCAGGGAAACATGATAGAGAGACAGAGAGTGTCAGGAAAAGTGGAGAGAGAGAGAGAGAGAGTGATAGAGAGACCACAGAGTGTCAGGAAGAGAGAGAGAGAGAGAGAGAGAGAGAGAGAGAGATAATGGAACACAGTGAAATGGAAGGCAGCGACCCCGCCACCCCCCTAGGTTTGGGGTAGAGGAGGGGTGAAATCATTCTGTCACAGCAACAGCGGAACAGAATTCTGAAGGAGAACCTGTGTTTTCTGAGGTCATAGCATGACAGTCATGGCCTTACACACACACACCCATAAAACACACACACGTATGCACCGACCAAACACACTTACACACACACACACACACACACACACACACACACACACACACACACACACACACACACACACACACACACACACACACAGGCCCCAGAAACATCGGGAGCCTAAAAGAAATAGCCTAAAAGACATTTTTTACACCTAAGATATTTGGCGGGACTTGGCCACCGCATTTGCGCCAAGTCGGCGCCAGGGGTGCCCAATACGTCGATCGCAAAGGAAGTCCGGGTAGATCGCATGCCATTAAAAAAAATGGCATGCGGATGAATGATAACAGAATTTAGTGGTGACGCTGGGGACATGTCCCCACCAATATCCAGCGATATCCACCCCCCCCCCCCCCCGGATCAGAACCGCGAAGTAACGGAGCACCCCCCCCCACCTCATCAGAACCGCGAACTAACGGAGCACCCCCCCCCTCCTTTATATGAATGAAGTATACTCGGGATATATTTAGCATTTTTAGTGTAGGTAGATCATTTTGGCTTGGTCATTTTAAAAGTAGCTCGCAATTGCACTGCTGTCGGATGTTGCATATAATTTAAAACTTGAATTAAAAGTAACCAAATTGATTTAGTTGTTTTGTATATCTTTTTGTCAGTAATGCACGGTTTGTACCTTTATTAGCTGTCATATGTGATAGTCACCCAAACAGGGAGCAGAGCAGTGTGTGTTTGCAGCAGAGGCTCAATATCACTGCTATGAAGTCTGCGTTCCGTGCGTAAAATACGCACGCACGAGCCTATGCCTAGCAGATTGGCTAGATCTTTTTTGTGTGATGGTGACAGGTGACGTGTTCTGAATGACTTGCCTGGTTAAATAAAGGTAAAAAACAACAACATACAAAACTGCCCCTCCAGAAATGTCAGGCCAAAATCGCCACTGGTAAAGTTTGATGGTAAAGTAAAATTATATGGAGCAGATGGTACATGTGCTAGCTAGTATGCTAGTGCTCTCGAGTGTGTGTGCTGGTGGCTGACTTAACCTGTGGTGAACTGATTATCTAATGCACCACAGGCTTGCAGCCCCCCCCCCAATACACTAACTGGGCAATGTGAGGCTAATTAGGCCAGCCAGCCACCAACCACACGCACCACACATTCCCACAGTAGGCTACTTCTTGCAAGTTGCTTTGGATAAAAGCATCTGGCAAATGCCCTAAATGTAGGTGTACTGTAAATGTATTATAATTGCATTTTTTGTTCAATGAAATGCTGGGTATTTAATTTTGTTGGATGGATGTATACATGTCATGGCTGGACATACGTCTACAGTAATGAAAAAGCGACCTAAATCAGGCACTCTGATTCTTAGTCATTCCTAATAACAGGTGTTAATGTAAACAAGCTAATGAGCTGGGTCTTAAACAAGAGACACATCACTAGTTCCCAGGCTAGTTGTGAATAGCAGTTGGTTGGAACAGGCCTGGCTGACAGACAGACAGACAGACAGACAGACAGACGGGCAAGGGCACGGGGTGGAGCAATGGTAACCCAGAATAATCCAGAGGTTTGTCTATTCTCAGGCCAATTATAAATAGTTCCTCCACAAAAGCATTAGTGAATTAAAATTGTGTATTGTGTATTTGTGTATTGATCCGTTCAGTTAAATGTGCACTCTCTCAACCATTGTTCCGCCCCCCCTCTCTCTCTCTCTGTCTCTCTCTGTCTCTCTAAGTCTCTCACTCAGTCTCCCAGTATTTATTAAGATTACCACTAAACATGAATACATATGCATACACAATCTTGCTGTTTTATGAGCACATAGTTAATTGTACACCCAGTAATAACAAGACATACAAATTAATGAATGAATGTACAGACACCCTCCTCCAGGCGACCCAGCCAGGGTGGATCAAGCCCCGGCTTGTGTCCAGGTAGCTCTACCCCACCCAAGGCTTGCCCCTCCTGATCCGCATTAGGTTAACATGTGGTCATAAACCAAGGTGGTGTGTATGAGCTTCTATGGTTGAACTTGTTCACTTGGTTATGTTGATACAAACATCATTTGGTCGGTGGAGGTCACTATGTGTCAGCAATTTGTATGATTGGAAATAGGACTAAAAAAGACTTTGAGGTGGTCCTTTGTAGTCCTGCATTTTAGCATGAATTGATGATTGACTCAGAGCTGCATTTTGCCTGCGATCAATAGGCCGCCCTCCCTGCGTTTGTAAACCGTTATCTGTTTCCTCAGATCCAGGCCGCGTGTGCATCGACCCGCAGGTCAAGCAGCGCACCTCTAACTCTGCACAGCGCTGATGCAATGACTACAATCAGTCACACTCCGAAATGCTACCAAATAAAGCACAATTCATTCATACTACTATGAACGTATTAGTTCGTTGCAAATCGTTGATTAAGAATCCTGAGCGTGAGTGCGTGTGTGTGTGTGTGCGTGCGTATGCGCTGCGTGCGTGGATTTGATGTGCGTGTGTGACTTCACTCGCAGACGGCAGTGCTCAGACTATCGGTCGTCTACTGCCGCCCTGTGGCAAAGTATTGTAATTACACCTCTCCTTTATTTCTCACGGAGACGCAATCTGATGCGGCGATGACACGTTACCATGGAAACGAGTGCTGCGTGACGCTCTGTGCTGGTTTGTGATGAGGTGAGTTTCAAGTTTCAAGTTTCAAGTATTTTATTGTCACTTCACAATTTACACGTGAGTATAAGCAGTGAGTGAAAAACCTTTTGTGCAAAACGCCCGACAGCCGACAGTAATTATAAAGAATACAAAATAGAAATAGAACTACAAAATAGAAGTAGGACTAGCAAAATAGAAATAGAACTATGCAAAATAGAAATAGAACTATAAATATAAATTCTGTGTAAAATAAGAATAAAATAAAATGAAATGGAATATACAACAAAATATCCAGGTGAGCAGTACACATATAAATCAATGTACTAAAATATACATTGTTATATGCTGACATTCACAGAATGTCACAGAATACCTTCTCAGACAGTCAACACAACACTAGCACCAGCAATTAGCACCAGGACTAGCACTAACACCAGCACTAGCACTAGCACTGGCAGTAACACCAGCACTAGCACCAACACTTAACACTACTACCAGCACTAGCTCCAGCAGTAACACTAGCACTTATCACCAGGACTAGCACTAGCACTAGCAGTAACACTTAGCACTAGCACTTAGCTCTTAACATTGATGCAAGGCAAAGTAAAGACCAATTGTTTAAGATTAGCCCTACAACAAAACCAAACGCAGATCACAAGCAGCAACAAATACACTGCTTGTAACAGTGAATAAAAAAGAGGCTATCTTATGTTGTTTAAATGGAAATATAGGCTATATCACT
>PIJE02008224.1:0-10938 GCA_002895965.2 Coryphaenoides rupestris | reverse complement strand
CTCGTTGTTTATTATGGTCAAAAATGAACACGTGCACACACAGCAGTTTGCCGAGCTGTGATCTCTCTTGATACATGTTTAATAAGCCTTTTAGCACACTTCTGCGCAAATACGGCCGCGTTAATAGTCATCATCTCGTAGCTATGGGATCAGTGGCCACCACTACAGCACAGACTGCACCGCTACCTCCACAAACACTTAAATCACCTGAAAAAATCTGCCACCTTCAATCCCACTTGACGTTGTACAAATCCAAAATAACACATTTTGAAGAGGTAGTTTCCAGGGGATAAGCAATTAGGCATTTAACACTTTAACAGAGACTGACAACTCCAAACGTAGCTGTTGTAGACTGTTGTTGTGCATTCCTTGAGTGGAATAATGGTTATATCAGTTCCCTGGCAAGATTTCCACTCGATATGATAAGAGATAAGATAATATAAGATAGAACTTTATTTATCCCGAAGGAAATGACAAGGTTTTGCCAGAGGTTGCTCAAAAATACCAACAACATAAGAATAAGAACAATAAGATAAGATAAGATAGAACTTTATTTATCCCGAAGGAAATGATTGTGCCAGGTTGCATAGCAATTCAGTACAATACAACGATAGTGAAATCGACAGAATAATAAAAATAAACTAACAGATTTACAAATGTACAATGTCAAAATATAAACAGAATAATAGATGTCCAGTGAATAAGCCGAAAAAGAAAAAATATAAGAAGTGTAAGGTAAGAAATGTAGAAAAACAAGTTGGCAACGGTATTCAGAAGTTGTAATGAAAAGTAATCCTGCACATGATATTGTGAGTATTGTACATGACGGTGAAAAGGTAATATTGCAAGGTAATATTGAAAAGTAGTATTGTACATGACGGTGAAAAGGTAATATTGCAAGGTAATATTGAAAAGTAGTATTGCACATGATGATGTGAGGTAATATTGAAAGCTAATAAATGAGAAGTAATAAAAACAACAAGATAGCTGTTTGAATTGGGAGTTAACAGTTGTGCTATGGAGGTGCTGTGGACTTCAGGGCTGGCGTTAGCTATTCTGCTTCGCACACACACCAGCTGGGCGAGTCCAGAGCACACATCCGGACGGCGCCGGGCCACGTGGCGCGGGTCACAACAGCCGCAAGCTAGGCATCGCCGGCTCCTTGAACCCAGCGCTCCTGAGCTGTCTGCAAACTCTTCGTGTTTCATATTTGTACCGTGAGGTCGTCAACGCATGACGACATCCAAATGAAACGTCAGGTGACACACGCTACCTTCAGCACGACACCACACTATGTACTTTTTTTGCTGTACTTGCTAGGTACTATTACTAGTTGTTTAGAGTTGTTTAGAATTTGTTTTGGAGAATACTGCAGGAGCGAATGGGGAGTAATAGAATAGAATAGAATAGAATAGAATAGATGTGGTGGTTTAGAGAGGAAGGCAATTAAGGGGTGAGAGAACAACAATGCGGGCAATGCAACAGATCTCATAGATGGGAGGAGAGAGAAAGTTGGATGGGGGAAGAGGAAACAGATTGGTGGAAACGTTGAGAGGTGGGTGAAAGTGGCTCGCAAATTAAAGACCAACCTGTCTCTCTCTTTTAGCCCCCAACACGATCCACAGCCAAGTTAAACCGGCGGCTTCACCGTTTGTTTATCCTGGAGAGCAGAGTACGCAGGAGGGTTGTTGGACCTGAGAACACACGCCAAATCCAATGATGCCGGGTCAATATGAAAATGTATAACTTCCAATGAGCAAATACGGACCTTTCTCATCCTCGTACCAGAAATGCCTCCAGACTTTATGCCATTAAAATCACCAAATTACCATCAGCGTTCAAATTCCTTTAATAATGGCATTTGGAGGGGGACATTTCGGGCCATTTTTCTTGGTGACATATAAATGGTAAATGGATTGCATTTATACTCTCTCTCTCTCTCTCTCTCTCTCTCTCTCTCTCTCTCTCTCTCTCTCTCTCTCTCTCTCTCTCTCTCTCCTGCTCTCTCAAACATACACTTTGCTGGACTTCTTATGAAATGAAACTTCAAAAACCGTTTCACTACTTTGATGTGTTGCACACACTATGCAATCACTGGATTTCCTCTCTCCGCTCCTCCTTTCCTGTCCAGCCTAACCTACAGACCCACCTAGACGCCCGTAGCGCATACCAAACACACCGGAACCATGCGCCACATACACACAGAACACACACTCTGTATGAACTATCGCAAATTCTACTACGTTGATTGTGTGCTTGTGTGTATACTTACTTGATGAGAGCGTATCCCACTAATCCAGTTGAAGGTGTCTAGTTAGTGCAGCTTTTAAACATTGAGTCCTCAAGTATCTTCTACCGACGAGGAAAAGTTTGACGTGTTTCAGAAGAGATGCGCGGTGATATTATGGCTGAGAAAATGCCAGAAACTCAAGGCAACAACAAGCAAAATGAGGGAACTCTTGAAGCTTTCGGCAGAGATGTTCCTCTAACTCTGTCAGCACAATTGCAGATCTTGAAGATAACTTGGGGTTGGCTGTCAAAATGTCCTGACAGAAGTCTTCAAACACTTTTTGGATTATCTTTTATTTTTTGATACGATTTCTACTTCTGCCCTTAGCCTGTCGGTGATTTTTTTTTCATTGAGTTGTACAATACTTTCATCTGTATTTTAAGCAAATGACCTTTGTTAGCTCAACGTTTTGTGAAGAGATTAATTTCAAGATTTCCTGAGCCGTCCTAACTTGTCATTTGATTGTTAAAGCCGGTGTAGCTGTCGCACTATGATGGCGGCCATTTCTTTTTATTTTGAGCCAAAGGGACACACAAGGGTTTACAAATATAACCTGCATCACTTCCTCAGAAGCACGCAAATAATTGTCAGCACAGAGTTTTGTTGGCAAATGGTATAATGTACAAAGAGAAAGGAATGAATAACGCCATCATTCTGCCATCACAATAGTTTTCGACAAGACAGGTTGAATGATGGTGTTGTAGGAAGATGTCATGGCAGTCTTCCTCACGGCTCCTGTCCTGTCAACGGTCTGGTATTTACTCGCACCAAACCAGATTACGCAAACAAACACAGAAATGTACAAATGACATTTCTATATGCACATTTTTAATGGGGGCGGATTGAACCTGAGAACCAAAAAGAAATCTCTGACATAAAATATATCCACACACACACACACACACACACACACACACACACATTCCCTTGCACCTCATCCTCCCCTTTTCCTATACCACCTAATCATACACACCGAGAGATATTAATCATAGTTGAATTATAATATATATTATAGTTCATTATCCAACATAACAGGGGCTATTAATCATCCTTACACAGCCACGCCGGTGTTTATGCACGTGCACACGCGCACATCTGTCTGTGTGTGTGTGTGTGTGGGTGTGTGTGTGTGTGAATTGTACAGTACAGCACAAAAGATCCTAAAGACTCTCGGTGAGTCTGCGGTTGCACACCAGCGGTGGCGGGCTGTTCCTGCCACTCGATACACCGCCTTCCCTCCACACACACACACACACACACACACACACACACACACACACACACACACACACACTTATTGTGTATGTCAACAATCACGCATGTGTTCACGTGCGTCATTTTGGTTCCCATTTAGTCGTGCCTCTACTTTGCTTCGTGTATAATCTCCCGATCTGCAGTAAGTGTACTCTGTGTACTCTCCAGCCACACTGATTTACATTAAGGCAACGTAAATGTGTGCGATGCGGGGGCGCGACGCCGCACGTGTTCCATTGAAACACAATATGTATGTATGTATGTATGTACATGACCTAAAGCACACCGTAAGTGCACGGGCCGCATCGCATTGCATCCGACGCGAGGCGAGACCTGAATGCCAGCTTGCTGGGTGTCGGTCTCAGCATCACCGATGTCCCTGAGGTGCCCCTAAAAGCACTTCAACATTTTATAAGCTGCTGCTGCTGCTGCTGCTGCGGCGATGTCTCTATTTAGATGGGCGCCGTCCGGAGAAAACTACCTTTACACTTGAAAGAACTCATGACACATACACACTCGCGTACTGATTACACACACACACACACACACACACACACACACACACACACACACACACACACACACACACACACACACACACACACACACACACACTGTCTTTTAATGTCGTGCCACAACTCAATGTGACAAAACAACACGTGCTGGATGACAAAATCATTTATAATGCAACACCCGACGACACAAAACCACACTGCTCCGCGCACATTCAATGACATATAAACACAACATATTCATATTTCATGATATGCATTTTTGAATGGATTTCTCTCTGTCCTTTGTTTCTTCCCAAAGACACGCGCACGCGCAAACGCACGCACACGCACACGCACACGCACACACACACACACACGCAGAAAACAATTCTTTTAATCATTAACTATTTTGGTCTGTTCATCCATCTCTCGGTAGAGGGTGAAGGGCGGGTAGATGAAGGCAAGGAGTGATGGGGGATAAGCTGGATAGAGAAACAAGGGGGGGGGGGTTGGCAGAGACAGAGACACTGACTGGGAAACGGGTGGTGGGGGGGGGGGGTGTGTAAGGAATAGAATTATAGTGGGGATGAAGGCAGATATTCTAAGACATTAACAGAGCAAGGGAGACAGAGCAAGATGGTCACATAGACAGGCAAGTCACTGGTAGATAGACTCTCATTCCGAAGTAAAGTGTGTGTGTGTGTGTGTGTGTGTGTGTGTGCGCGTGTGTGTGTGCGCGTGTGTGTGTGCGCGTGTGTGCGCGTGTGCGTGCACAGGATTTTCAATCCAGCCTTTAATGTACCGTATGATCAATGATTCTTATTGTTCACAGCGAGACGAGGTCGTGTAAACACAGCACACTAACATCTGCAGCTGATCTAACATTTACTCATTTGTTGTTGAGTTGATGGCGAGTCGTCCGTTTCATCAATGGCAAGTTTTCTCTTTTTTAATGATCACATGAAAACATTTCAGCAGTCTTACAAAATGGTTTTTTTAGAATGTATGAAAAACCAAAATACCAAAAAATAGACCCAAAAATATTTTGGTCAGGTTTTGACAATTAAAAGTATGAAAAATATGAAATGGCCATCAACCTATCTCCAATATGACCTCTAATGATGCATCTAAATGCTAAACGTATTATGCATGCTATTTGTCAGGATGTAATACTATTTCTAGTTGATGTAGTTGTTGTCCTCGTTGTTTATTATGGTCAAAAATGAACACGTGCACACACAGCAGTTTGCCGAGCTGTGATCTCTCTTGATACATGTTTAATAAGCCTTTTAGCACACTTCTGCGCAAATACGGCCGCGTTAATAGTCATCATCTCGTAGCTATGGGATCAGTGGCCACCACTACAGCACAGACTGCACCGCTACCTCCACAAACACTTAAATCACCTGAAAAAATCTGCCACCTTCAATCCCACTTGACGTTGTACAAATCCAAAATAACACATTTTGAAGAGGTAGTTTCCAGGGGATAAGCAATTAGGCATTTAACACTTTAACAGAGACTGACAACTCCAAACGTAGCTGTTGTAGACTGTTGTTGTGCTTTCCTTGAGTGGAATAATGGTTATATCAGTTCCCTGGCAAGATTTCCACTCGATATGATAAGAGATAAGATAATATAAGATAGAACTTTATTTATCCCGAAGGAAATGACAAGGTTTTGCCAGAGGTTGCTCAAAAATACCAACAACATAAGAATAAGAACAATAAGATAAGATAAGATAGAACTTTATTTATCCCGAAGGAAATGATTGTGCCAGGTTGCATAGCAATTCAGTACAATACAACGATAGTGAAATCGACAGAATAATAAAAATAAACTAACAGATTTACAAATGTACAATGTCAAAATATAAACAGAATAATAGATGTCCAGTGAATAAGCCGAAAAAGAAAAAATATAAGAAGTGTAAGGTAAGAAATGTAGAAAAACAAGTTGGCAACGGTATTCAGAAGTTGTAATGAAAAGTAGTATTGTACATGACGGTGAAAAGGTAATATTGCAAGGTAATATTGAAAAGTAGTATTGCACATGATGATGTGAGGTAATATTGAAAGCTAATAAATGAGAAGTAATAAAAACAACAAGATAGCTGTTTGAATTGGGAGTTAACAGTTGTGCTATGGAGGTGCTGTGGACTTCAGGGCTGGCGTTAGCTATTCTGCTTCGCACACACACCAGCTGGGCGAGTCCAGAGCACACATCCGGACGGCGCCGGGCCACGTGGCGCGGGTCACAACAGCCGCAAGCTAGGCGGATCTGAACGCGTCCTACTCTCTCACACACACACACACACACACACACACACACACACACACACACACACACACACACACACACACATACACACACACATACAGGCACCCAAAAACAAATGCTCCATGCAGAAAACAACATCATTCATGTACACAGGTTAACACACCAGGAACTAAACATGGCCCCAATATTAATTTGGACCATGACGCCTGAAATGCGTATTCTTGACATTATCAGGCGCACACAGAACACATGCACACACCGGCGAAACAATCACATTTACAGGACAGATACTTGGAGAAACTTTTCTTTTGCTAAGATCCTGATCCTGACTGACGCAGAGAACGAGAGAGGGAGAGAGGTGAGGGACGCTATTACGTTTTGAACTGAATAACAAATGCTCCGTAATACTGAGAAAAATCTGTTTACAGAATGATAATGGCACAGAAAGTACTGGTGGTTGGCTGGGTCACGTTTTTTTGTTTTTTTAATGAATGTGAACTGAAGGACAGGGAGCATATTAACAGGCAATCAGGTTAATTATGTGCGTTTCCGTTTGGTCTTGGGTTGTGCACCGGGGCGGAGCGGTCAGTCTGTTTGTGTTCTGGTCTGACGGTAACACAAGACGCAGTAGAGTGCTTCTCTACCTGAGTCACACAAAACAATAACGTGACTCCAATTCCTCGTGGACGGATGACTTTTCATTCAGAGTTGGTCTTGTAATCCCGTGGTTTTCACCAATGGCGATAATTGCGTAAATGCTGCCACATAATGCTATGTGACTACGCTTTAACCTCACTAACCAAGAACGCAAACAAACTTTTATTTTCACGAGTATAGTCCACTTCCTGGTATATATATATATATGATTAACATTCATTGCAGTTAATCACGCAAAACTCCTGGAAACCTCTGTTTATTCACTTAATGACCCGAGACAAATACACATCGAAAAATACACATACACAAAATCATCAATAGAATGTCATGCATGGAGGGCAGTTTTGTCACTTTGCGTAAT
Source organism: Coryphaenoides rupestris (assembly GCA_002895965.2). Taxonomy (NCBI): domain Eukaryota; kingdom Metazoa; phylum Chordata; class Actinopteri; order Gadiformes; family Macrouridae; genus Coryphaenoides; species Coryphaenoides rupestris. Next base: position 3,602 of record PIJE02008224.1, on the reverse strand, counting down.
TGCCGTCCGAATGAAATCTTGGAATGAGATATAATGGAAAAAACGTGGAACACAATCCATGAAAATGAGTCCCTGACATCTCCTTCATCTGAAGACGTTGTGACTCCTTCTCTTGTTCACCGTTATCGACGCTACTCCACAGTTTTCCTTTAGGTTCAATGCTATCGACACGCCGCACTGAAGGCGACCATGAACAGCAGAAAAAAAATTCTACAAATATTTTCTTTCTTTTTCTCACTCTCTCTCTCCCGCCTCCCTCCACCGTTCACAAACATCATAGTTGGATAATTGAGGTGGGCTGGGCGAGGTCGGTCTGTGGGCTGAGACAAAGCCCCCTGCAATGACACAATGTGAGCAGCAGTAGGGGCGGCAGTAGCTCAGGAGGTATAAGATCGGTTGTCTGGCAACCAGAAGGTTGCTGGTTCGATCCCCGAGCTCCGCCTAGCTAAGTGTCGAGGTGTCCCTGAGCAAGACACCACCTAACTGCTCCTGACGTGTTGGTTGTTACCTTGCGTGGTTGGCACCGCCGTCGGTGTATGAATGGGTGAACGTGAGTCAACTGCAAAGCGCTTTGGATAAAAGTGCTAAATAAATGCAATCAATTTACGATTTTTTATATTATAATACTTTTATATTATAACGACACGTTTGATACACATGTGTATGAATCATTTCGCAGGCGTATAGGCCAATATACAGAATGGAATCACTGTTGTATTTCTAATCAACACCATGCATTGTATGCAAGTGTAAGAAGTACCGCGTGTCATTACTCACCCGCTGCAAAGCAAATTATTTGCATTAGTATTCATTTTCATACGACTGGTTTTACTTGGCTATATACCCTTGGAGGCTTTGTGTGTGAAGTAATTGTATATTCATCAACTGGCGCATGTGAAAGTTAAGTGCGCTCCTATGGGTGTCGTCAAACACAGGTTGTAATAGGTGCTAGCTGCCATGTTTATGACCACGGTGCCACATTAAGAAGCATTCACTCTATATGCTGTGTGAACTTTCCATGTTCCTGTATTATCAGCTATTACGATGGGTTTTGAACAAAATTGCACAATAGCAGCTGCAAGTTGACTTACTGGAATTGTATTTATAATTGTATTTTAGCCTCAGTGACTTCAGCAGCAGAACTCCTTTTAAACATACAGTTCTGGTTTTGATGAGTGACTGAAATTGAATTTGTTGCATGAGCAGGCAGAAAACAACCAGCCTAGGACTGGCAGGGCACCGGTGTGATGACTGCACACCACACATACGCACACACACACACACACACACACACATGCACACAGAGACACACACACATGCACACAGACACGCACACACACACACACACACACACACATGCACGTGATGCACAGATGCACCTGAAGGAACACACACACACACACACACACACAATTTAAGCGCAAACCCAGAAACAAATGCACACAAACACACAGATGCAGTAAAGCAATCCCTGACTGATTTCACCAAGCACCATGAAATCTGTCATCACACCATGACCCCAAACACCCTCTCTCTCTCTCTCTCTCTCTCTCTCTCTCTCTTCTCTCTCTCTCTCTCTCTCTCTCTCTCTCTCTCTCTCTCTCTCTCTCTTTCAATTCAATTCAATTTCAATTTAAAGAGCTTTATTGGCATGGGAAACGTACATTTACATTGCCAAAGCGAGTGGTAAATAAAAAGTATACTTTTTATACTTAACTAAATATAAACAGTAAAAGTTAAAAAAAAATACAAAAATATAAAAATACAACAATAAGTTACAATAAAAAGGAAAAAAGAAATTAGAAGAAATTAAATCTAAATGTTTTTACCAAAAAAATGAAATAAAAAGATATATATATAAAATATATATATACAGTATATAATAATAATACAAAAATACAAAAATACTAATTAAAATAATGATGATAATAATAAAGTGGCATTGACAGGTGATTGATTGTTTCTCTCTCTCTCTCTCTCTCTTTTTCTCTATTGCTCTAAGTGTGTGTATTTGTGTGTACATGTGTGTTGCGAAGTGTGTGTGTGTGTGTGTGTGTGTGTGTGTGTGTGTGTGTGTGTGTGTGTGTGTATTCATTGTGTGTCTGTGTGTTTGCATTGAGTCTGTTGCACTCTAGTAGAGTAGGGAACTTGACGGCTGATGTGCTCATTTTAGCCTGAGGCAAGACAACATGAACATTTGTGTGTGTGTCTATATGTATCTAGGTGTGTGTGTGTGTGTGTGTGTGTGTGTGTGTGTGTGTGTGTGTGTGTGTGTGTGTGTGTGTGTGTGTGTGTGTGTGTGTGTGTGTATGTGTGTGTGTTTGAGTCATTGACATTTAGGTAGGCAGGAAGTGGCCGGTATTGGACAGGAAGAACCACACATGCTCCTGGACAGTACAACAGAAACACACACACACACACGCACACACACACGTGCAGGGGAACACTGTGCTTGGTTGTTGCATACACACACACACACACACACACACACACACACACACACACACACACACACACGCACACACACACACACGTGCAGGGGAACACTGTGCTTGGTTGTTGCTTATCAGCTTGTCCTGTAATACAAGCATACACATTCAATAGACGTGGCAGAGACAGAGACACAAATGCCAGTCTGGAAGACAGGAAGAGACTGGTGTTCTCACCTCCTGAAAGACAGACGTCCACGGGGCTTCATGTCTCCAGAAAGCCGCACAAAGGTGGAAACTTTGAAGTTGGAATCAATTTTGTTCCATTTAAATGGAACACAATTGATTTGACTCTGAGATAGGGTTGGACTGCTTAACTCATCCGAACAAAAGGGTTACGTTGAGTCAAATATGTAATGCTGTCACGATGTTTTAAATTGACATAACATAACTTGGAACGTAATAGGGAATTGTTACAGATGTATTATTCAAGGATCTGCTGAAATTCATTCCTTAAGGTCTTCCAGCACACTTAAAAAGAGATAAAAGCAGACGCTTTCATCCAAAGCTGTTACGCCCGTACACAAATCAGAGGCCAGTGTAGTAAAACCCAAAAGAGGAAACAGACTCAGAATGACTTATACCAGCCCCAAGGGTTCTTTATTATATAATCAGAAAATAGTTAGTATATATACGTATAAATATATATATATACTGTATATATAGATAGATATAAAGAATATATATTTAAGAAAATAATTATCCTAATAATAAAATATATTCTATAATCAAACAAACTAAATACGGAGAAACCCTAAGGTGTGTATGTGCGTGCAGGGTACTCAGCGCTGGGCTTATGGAGAGTCAGGGCAGTCCAGTATTCAGGGGGTTCTGTGGGGGTCCGTCCGAGGGAGAGGGTATCCAGGGAGAGGAGCGTGGAGAGGTGCCGAGGAGAGTAGGAATCCGGAGAGAGACGAGGGAGACACTGGGGCGAGGAGCGAGGAAGACACTGGATCGACGAGGGGATCACGGAGACACTGGGAACGAGGAAGACGTTGGAGCGAGGAAGGAATCATCGAGGAACTAGTCACGAGGGGGTAGTACGTTCTAGCAACGAGGGGATCACCAGGGAGAGCTTAAGTAGCTGCTGGGGCTTGATGAGATGCGCACACC
>PIJE02008223.1:0-10940 GCA_002895965.2 Coryphaenoides rupestris | reverse complement strand
TCAGGATCTGGTCGGCGGCATTCAGGTACTGTAGCTGGTGGGTGACCAGGATCCTGGGTTTGTTCTTCAGGATACCACAGATACACCTGGAGAGGGCACAGACGCACGATTAAAAATGTACTTTGGATATTGCTTCGCTCCATATTTATTCTTTGCATCATGTTGTTATCCTTCTCCAGGACGTGAGAGAGAAGGGAAATCAGACTGATGGCCTGAAGTGAGCTTGCAGGACAGACTGGTGGAACCGGGTCGTCTCCCCTCCAGGAGTCTCTGGTGCAGAATGTGTACCTGGCAGTGGAGCGCATTCTTTGCTCGGATCTTTTGAAGCCTCACCCGGGGCTGGCGAGGCACGCGATCGTTTGCCAGATTCAAGGAGAACAACCCTTCCTCCATTGTGTTTAGTGCGGGCTTTGTACTGCAGGATCAGATGTGTCGGGCTTCCTATCGAGCCTGACTACAAAGACAAGCACTCCCCCTTCCCTCTCTCCCTCTCTCCCTCTCTCTCTCTCTTTCTTCTGACTTGCCTTACCCCGCCCCCCTCCCTCTCTCCTCCTCTTCTTCCAACTTCCTCTCCTTTCACTCCTCCCTCTCCCTCCAGACTTGCCTAACCTCTCGCTCCCCATATCTCCACCTCACTCTTCCTCTCTCCCTCCCTGACTCTGTGAACACACAAGAACATACCTGAGGGCCCGCATAGAAAGCTACCATCAGGATATGTTTGACGAGCCACTGGAAGGTGAGCGTAAACTGAGACAGAGACAGAGGGGCTTGTGGTGTAGAAGCGATGACATGGGTCTACCAGGCTGGGGGTCGCCCGCCGCTTACTGTTCAAACAGGTGCCTTCCGACCTCCGCGTCCACGGCGCTGAGAGGGTCGTCAAGGAGATAGATGTCAGCATCCTGGTACACGGCTCTGAGACACACACACACACACACACACACACACACACACACACACACACACACTTAATACATTATTATTTAGCAGATGCCTCAATCCAAAACGACTTGCAGTTAATTCAGAAGAAGCTATTGTGGTACTTACAGTGCAATAGCAGTAATTCCTGTGGCACTACAGTACACTAGCAGTAAACTCTGTGGTACTACAGTACTCTAGCAGTAAACTGTTGGACTACAGTACTCTAGAAGTAAAGCCCACAAACTTCTTACCGGCATGACATGCATCGATCCCAAATAACTAAATGCTCTCACTTTGAAGTCACCTTGACTTGTTATATTGACAATGGACTTTCTAGTAGAGCCAGGAGAGAGAGATGGCTCCACTGGTTCCATCACCCACACCTGTATAGTCTTGTTTAAGCCCCGCCCCCCCTGTGTTCCACCAGGTGAGGCAGGACCACCAGGACTCACCTGGCCAGGTTGACGCGCGCCTTCTGCCCCCCGCTGAGCGTGGCCCCCCGGTCGCCGATGAGCGTCAGGTCCCCGTCAGCCAGTAGCTCCATGTCCTGGGGCAACGGTGGGAAAAGACGCCCAGACCATCAGAACCAAACACTGGATGTGCCTTGCTGCACACGAGTCATGTGACCCCTTCCAAACGGGAAAGGAAGGACGGTGTGGTCACCACCCCTAATGAGGGCGGGGCGTGTTAGGGTCTGGGCGGGACCAAACTCACCCTCTTCAGGGCGCAAGCGCGGAGCACCCGTTCATACTTGCTGGGGTTCAGGTCTTTGCCGAACAGGATGTTGCTGCGGATGGTGCCCGGGAACACCCAGGGCTGCTGGGAGGCGTAGGTCAGCCGACCTTTGACCTTGAGGACCCCCTTGTCGTGAGGCAGCTCGCCCAGGATGGCACTCAGCAGGGAGGACTAGAGGAGGGGCGGTAGGAGAGATGTTTTGGTTGTTATGGTTACGCCATCTCCTTACAAACCTTTTAAATTACTCGAATTTCTAAATTCTGAAAATTGTACAAATTTTATGAAAAATTCTTCATTCCTAATTTCTACAAAACAAAAAGACAATCCTAAATTTTGAAGGCAGAAGATTTCAACAAATTCTACAAATGGCTGAATGGATGGATGACCCCTGACCTTTCCGGCGCCCACGGGTCCGATCACCGCCACCAGCTGCTGTGACTTGACCGTCAGCGAGAGGTTCTGGAGTGAGGGAGCGTCCTGGATCTGCGCACACGCACACACACACACACACACACACACACACACACACACACACACACACATCACCATCAGTACGTTTACATGCACACCTGTCCAACACCTTGATTCTGTAATGAAGCGATTTGAGTCAACGTGTCACATGAGTCGCGGAGGGTAACGAGATGATTGCGCTGGATAAGTCAATATGTACGGGAGCCAGGGGGTTTGTGAGAGCGTGTTGGCAGAGCAGAAACGCAGACATCAAAACAACGTCTTCGATAAACAAGTGAAGTCACACTTTCCAGTTTGACGTGAAACTCCCACTTGTGACGCCACAAAGACAATTCTAGTCACCTGACTTTTTGGATTTCGGCTTGTATCGGCTATTCACGCTCAGGCCTGGGCTCCTTTAACCCTCCTTTCACCATGGCAACACGAGGTGTGTGAGAGAGGGGAGCGCTTGTTTTTGCTCACCTTGTCCCAGTAGCAGACGAGGTCCTGGATCTCCACCGAGGCCTCCTTGTCCTGGCAGAGCGTCTCGCTGTGCTTGGGCACTTCCTCCAGCAACAGGAAGGCCTGCCATTCATTCAGTTACCAAAATGAAAGCCAGACCAATACTATCGTTAGCACGCATCTCCTGAAGAAACACAGAAGTGTCGCTTCTATTCTATTAGGACGTGTGACGTACTTTAATACACCACAAATAGCGCTGCAGTACATTTTCACTTTCTGTTTTGATACGGGACGTTGTTGAAACTTGGGAACTGGGGAGAGTAAGATCTTGTAACAAACCTAGTGAATTTTTGGATGACCAATCAAACATGTGCGCGAACATATGTGGACATTGACCATGCGAATCATCAACTCTGAACAAACAAAAGCCTTGCTCATGTGTACACTTTCTAATCACAGAGCCAACACTGTCCCCGTTAAAGTAAACACCTGCGAGTAAACACCATGTATCTGCCAGGCAGTTTAGAATCTCTGGCAGGTGTGCACCATCGCAAGTGAGAGTGGACTGGACACTCTCACCCCCCCACCCCCTCCCCACTTGTGACATCACAAAAGGGATTGATAAAAATGTAAACAAAATAGGCTCCTGAGCTCCAGTGGGCTGCAGTTCACTTTGCGGCCAAAGGGGGCAGTAGTGAGAAGGAATTCATGGGTTTTACAGACAGCACTTTTGAGCTCCGCCTCTCACCTGGATGCGCTTCACGCTCACGCGGCTCTCGAAGAGCTTCTCGATGGCGATGGGGAAGTAGAGGGTGATGGTGAAACGCACGCTCGTGATCAGCGACACTGTGACGAAGACGCGGCTGGCCGTGATGGTGTTGCCCAGCAACACGTACACCACGAAGGTGATGAAGACGATAACCTTGCTGGCCGAGAAGAAGGACGCCATGTTGAGCGCACGCAGGTACGAGCTCTTCATGATCTTGGAGATCTCGTTTCTGCGGGGTGGGTGGGGGGGGGTTAGAGAGTTTTAGTTTTATTGTCACACTACCACCGTCTTTTTTGAAGTACACACACAAAAGTAAAAAAGTACCCCCCCCCCCGTGGACTGGACCGGTGCGTACCGGCGGACGTCGGACACCAGGGCGTTGAAAGGCTTCTCCCAGGCGTACATCTTGATGATGCGGATGCCAGAGACCACTTCGTTCATGGTGCGGATCCTGCTGTCCGTCAGCACTGCCGTCTGGCTCCTGCAATGCACCGTGGGTAAAGGTCAGCTAGCTAGCGCACTCTACTGGCACGCAGATGTTATTAGAATGTCCTAAAAGTTACAAGTAGGAATAAAATAAAATCTTTGTTGTGCTTGATGTCATTTGAAGAGCTGATGTGATTAAACGTGTGACGATAGACAACAGTATTGAGATTTTAGCAAGGTAACCTTTTCCATTTCAAAATTCAGATTTTCTAATGGAAAATTTGTATATGTCAAATTAAGTGAAATAACTATTATTCAATCATTAGGTAAGGGATACTAGTACAGTGAGCCAGTCATTAATTCACAATTATTTGCCTAATTATTTTGATATAAATTGTATTGCATCAACTTTCACTTCTGTATTTCGATTGGATCAACTTTCTTCCATTCTTTATCAATGTCCTTTTCTTTTAAAACACTAAGAGTGTTTTGTACTATGAATATCGTACAGTACGTTGCCCTGGCGACATGAGCCTATTCTGGACCACCCACTAGGACGTCACACTAGCGACCAAATTAGGGCAACAGTTTAATGCCAAGACTAAATATATGACAGGGTCAGTAAACAAAGTGGTCTTTGTAAAAAGTACTTAAAATAGTGTCACTTCCCCATTCTAGAATTGAACTTCCTTTTAGTTGTAGATAACTTTGCGGGGGTGGGGACATTCGGTTTCAGCCATTACAGAATCAATAGTCAATTGCTGTCAATTGCAAGAATCTGTAGATTATATGTTAAACCATTGAGGGCAGATTAGCACTGCAAACAATTCCTTGAAATGTAAACAATTTGCATGTTATCAGTGAACCAGCCGGTTCACTGCTGCCAAGACAATGCCTTGCTGAAGCTTCCCTCCAGCCAGGGGACCAATGAAGGAAACACACCGACTATCTATCAGTCAAGCGGTTTATCCCGTTCCCCAACCTCTGGTTCGGGGACCCAAACAGGCTCGCCTGGTCATGCATAGAACAGGGTCACGGGGTAAACCACAGACTCCTCCCACCACAACGCACATCAATATTACAAGCTAAAAATATAAAAATAAAAGCTAAATATTGTTCCAGAAATGTACGTCTTTTTTAGGGGGTCCAAATAATTTTTAGAAACAAAACTGATAAAAAAAATAATCATCTGGTCATGAAGCAGGTGGAGGAGCCGTCACAGAAGTCTTGACAGTGGCTGATGTTTGAACGTGTTAATGATCACATGGTTACTGATCATATGGTTAATGATCACATGGTTACTGATCGACAGGGATGAGAAGGCACAAAACAAAGCCAAGTAAAAGAGGAAGTGTTTTATAGCGGAGGTCACAGGAAGGGAACCGATTCAAAGGTACGACAGGCGCGTGAGTTTTGACGAGGGATGGGGGGTCACTACAGGACTACCCTTATCTTATTGCACACCTGGCTTAAATCGGTGAACTTTAGCCAGAGTTCATAGCAGCAGTTAACTCTGACACAATAAACACTGCCGACAGCTAAAGACGCGGACGGGAATGACATGTAATTATGTCCAATCAGGCCTCACACGTCAGGCCACACGCTAACTGTGGTGACACGCCAGCCACATGCTTGCGGTTCTGCTACTGCATTCACGCCCTCGTCTGAAGCAACACACGCGCACGCGACTTCTTGAACGGGGTGAAGTCACGGACGAGACACACGCATCACAAAGCCCAGCTGAAGGTCTGCTGCGGGTACAGTGGCGGTGAGGCGTGGCGGCCGTTACCTGAACTTGGAGAAGAGGCGCCCGAACAGCGTCTGCAGGGGCATCAGGAACAGGAGCACCGCCATGCCAGACAAACACGACGGCCCGATTTCGTTCCACAGAATGCCGACGGCCGCCGCGGCCTGGAGGGGCCCCACCCACAGGTAGTGCAGGAAGATGGTCACCTGGACGGCAAGGGGAAGGACAGGAAATCAGAAGTGGCCATCTTGAGGCCAACGATGCAGATGCCCACCAAATAGTGTGAGACTGAGGGGAAAGATCACAAAAGGCGTTCCACCCTTTTCCGGATTTCATCAGGGCCCAGAATGGGCCAACCGTGTTCTGGTGCTTTTATGAGGGTGTTTGAGCGGGAAAGGGTTCCTGAAAGAGGCTTAGCGCGATTTAGTAATTTAGCAGCTACACTTTTATCCAAAGCGACTTAGGGGGACTCGGGGGCGAGACTGACAGGAATTCCGTCGACACCGGTCATCAAGGAGCAGGTGTGGGGTTTAGAGGGACATCATGGACTTAAAAGGACAGGACAACGCGGGAGTTTCCCCAGAGAGCCCTCCGTCCATCCAAACACCCGGCAAGAGGAGGAGGAAAATGCGTGTGTGCCTGTGAGCATTACATGAGGGTACATGAGAGTACAAATATGTGACGCGATTAGTGGCGAGTTTGGGAAACGGAGCCAGCCAAGCACTAATTAAAATGAAACCCAGGACTTGGATAAAGAGAGAGAGCTGTTGGCCGACTGCCAGGTCCAACAACACGCCTTAGAGATTAACTCGCCCGCCAGCGGCGTATTCGTCGCAGTGTTCATCTTAGTAAATTTTTCTAAAGCACATTTAAAAACAACGCAAGTTGGCCAAAGTGCTGTACAATCAGAGCAGGCATGTAAAATCACAATAAAATCACAATAAAATCACAATAAATAGGCAACACAATAACGGCACTAAAAACAGACAGATACACGAATCAACAAATCAAACAAACAACAGACATAAATCAAATCAGATCAGACCACATCAGGAAACGCTAAAGAATAAAAGTGTGTTTTCAGTTTGGACTTAAAGCTTAAGGTTTGATCTTGGGACAACCAAGAGCCCTAAATTGGCCGACCTGAGGGACCTGGAGTTGGAGTAGGGGGTTAAAAGATCTGAGATATAAGATGGGCCCTGCCCATTCAAGGCTTTAAAAACAAGGAGGACCTTAAAGTCTATTCTAAACTGCACTGGAAGCCAATGGAGAGAGGCCAGAATAGGTGTGATATGGTCTCTCTTCCGGATACCTGTCAGGAGCCTGGCAGCAGCGTTCTGGACCAGTTGCAAGCGGGAAAGGGACGACTGACTAATCCCTGTATAGAGGGAATTACAATAGTCTAGACGTGATGTGATGAAAGCATGGATGACCTTCTCAAGATCTTTAGGTGAGAGGAAGGATTTGATTTTAGCAATAGTACGAAGCAACACTTAATGTCTTCAAGGCAGTTCATGAGACTATTAAGCTTACACTGGTCATTTGGTTTCAGAGGGAGATAGAGCTGTGTGTCATCTGCATAGCAATGGAAGGAAATATTGTGCTTTAGAATAATCTGACCAAGGGGAAGTATGTAGATGGAGAAGAGAATGGGACCTAGGATTGAACCTTGTGGGACCCCACAGGAGAGACTAGCTGGGGAGGAGAAACAATTGGCTAAGTTGACAGAGAAGCTTCTATTGCTGAGGTAGGACATGAACCAGGTCAAAGCAGTGCCAACAACACCAACCCCATTCTGGAGGCGGTCAATTAAGATGTCATGATCTATTGTGTCAAATGCTGCACTGAGGTCTAGAAGAATCAAGATAGCACAGTCACCGGAATCAGCAGAGAGGAGCAGGTCATTGGACACTTTCAACAAAGCAGACTCTGTACTATGGCCAGCCCTAAACCCCGACTGAAATCTTTCCAAGATGTTATTTTGGTGTAGGTAGGGCAACAGTTGACAGAGAATGACTTTTTCAGTGATCTTTGACAGAAATGGGAGTTTGGAAATTGGTCTGTAGTTGCTGGGCAGGGTGGGGTCTAAGTTGGGTTTTTTCAGGAGGGGCTGGACCACTGCGTGCTTAAAGTAAGTAGGAACGGTACCAGTGGCCAAGGAAATATTGATGATAGAGAGGATGCTGGGACCGACTGTGTCAAAGACATCCTTCAGGAGAATGGTGGGGACAATATCAAGGGGGCAGGTTGCAGATTTCATAGAAGAGACAATCTCTGTAAGGGAAGGTAGCGTGATGGGTTGGAAACAGGCAAGGGTAGATGAGCAAGCTAGGTCATGTATAGGGGGCAAAATACTCATTCTGATGGCCTCAACTTTGCCAGTGAAGAATGTTAAAAATTCTTCACACTTTGTCGGGGACACATCTATGCTGGTACTGGGGGCGGGACAAATGACAGAATTGATAGTACTAAATAGGGCCTTGGGATTATGAGAGTTGTTGGCGATGAGGTCAGAGAAGTACTTGGCTCTTGCTGTCTTAACTGCTTCCTGAAATGTAGCAGGACTGTCCCTCAAAATTTCAAATGATATTTGAAGCTTGTCATGCTTCCACTTCCACTCTGCTTTCCTGTACTCCCTCCGCAGGGCTCTGGTGGTGTCATTAAGCCAGGGCAGACCTTTTGGCTTTGGCTTTATCACTCTGAGTGGGGCAACGGAATCCAGAATGGAAAGGCAGGTGGAGTTAAACAGAGAAGTAAGTTCCTCAGTGCTAGGATGGAGAGGAGATTCAATAGCACAGATGTTGGGAGCAGCTATGAGGGCCCTGGAGAACTTATAGGCCGTTGAAGGGTTAATGTAGCGAGAGCAACGTACAGGGAGAAGAGATTTAGTAGGTGAGAAAAACAGAGATTAATTAAATACAACAGCACTATGATCTGACTGGCAGGCATCAATAACTTCCATATTGCAAATTGGAAAACCAAATGATAAAACTAGGTTGAGTGTATGGCCTAGGTTGTGAGTAGGGCCAGTAATAAGCTGAACAAGATTAAAAGATTCAATCAGATGCATGAATTCACGCACAAGAGGCTTAGAAGGACAGCACACATGAATGTTAAAATCACCAAGAATCAGGACTCTATCAAAGTTAGGCATAGTTTTTGAGAGAAAGTCTGCAAATTGAGAAATAAAATCTTTATGTATTTTTGGAGGGCGATACACAAGCGCGATTAAAAGGGGGTTGACTGATCCTACTTTGACTAACTGCACCTCGAAGCTGGAGAGAGGATCACAGTTTAATAGGCGGCAGTTAAAATGTTTCTTGTACACAATAGCTAGTCCCCCACCTTGTCCGGAGGGTCTAGGTGTATTAAAAAAGGACATTAGGACACAGTTCAACAAGTGGCGCGAGCTCACCAGCTTTAAGCCATGTTTCTGTTACCAGCAAGAAATCTAGATCATGGGCGGAGAAAAAATCATTAAGAATAAAAGCCTTGTTGGATATCGATCTCACGTTGATCAAAGCCATTTTGACTGGGGCGGCAGTAGAGTCGTAGTCCGACGGCGGCACCCATGCCAAAGGCCGAAGTTTGCGGGAGACTCCCCCAGGAAAAGAGCAGGAATTGCGTAGAGGCCTAGTGTAAATTATGACTGGGATGAACGAAGGGCACAAGCTGGTGGGGTTTGTACAGTCTCGTGCAGATGGTGATGAGAGATGGTGCCTGTGGGGGGAGCTAGAGGAAAGGATTGAGGGGCTGCTTGCTGGTACTATGGACGAAGAAGAGGATTCTGTACGGGGGCGCGTTCCCACTCGCTTCCTCGCGTGGGTTTCACTGGAGGTACCGGGTTTGATGACCTGGCCACCGGCGATTTTTTTTGTGCACTTCTTCTGGGTCGAGAGACAGAAGAAGGAAGGAAAATGTGGTTGGATTGAATGAGCGGCAAGTCACTTTGGGCGACGCGTCTGATTAAATGACATTTAAATGATGGTTAGTACAACAGTCATGAATGTGTTAATATTTAAGAAACAGACGGGGGATCGTGGGTGTAAACGGGTGACATCATCGTAAGACAATTAGTGGTCATGCTACATTCATCATTAAAGCACCACTATGCAACATTGCTTATTTCCCAATTCCTCTGTCTGGTGGAGGTTTCACGTACATGGTCAAACTTGTTCACGTCGTTGGACAGCAGGTTGACGATTTGGCCCGTGGTTGTCTTACCCGTGGCGGTGTTGCTGAGACACAGGGCCTGGGTGGAGACCACACACACACACACACACACACACACACACACACATTAACATCTGCCACCAGCAGACCTGATCCTACTTAGGCAGGTTAACAAAAGTTAAATGTGAGGTTACATATTCAAACAATTTCTTGGCCAGTAGATCTTTCCACTCTTGTGGGTAAAGAGACACATTTCTGAAAGTACATTTTGGACCGTGCACGGGTCTTAGCGTGGTTATGTAACCCAACCACAACCCTGACCCTTTACCCTGACCCCTGGGGAACACAAGTCTTATTTGAACCTGCGCAGGTTCAAATTCTCCCTCTTCCCCTCTCTCTTACCCTTAATAATGTTAACAATAAAAAATAATAGCCCGAATGAATCCCTACTTTATTGTCTGGGATTAATCTAGTACATGTTATATATCACATTTAAATAAATAATAACGTTATCCATGAGAGTAGTCATTCATTTTAGCCCACTGCGAGTGACCGGGACTCCTCCCACTTCTCACAGGCCGCTCCAGCCCCCGCCGCAACCCCCCCACCAAAAAATCTCCAATCACTCACCTTCTTGTAGATCATGTGACACAGGGCCACCCGGATCTTCATGCCCACATGTTCCGCATAAAAGGAGTACAGGTGGTGGACGACCACCTGCAGAATGGTGCACAGGGAGATGCCCGTGGCGTAGTAGAAGGCCCGCTGGAGCCCCTCGGCGTCGGCCGGGTCGTAGCTCTCTAAATAGCCCACCAGGTAGCCCAGCAGGACGGGCTGGAGCACCATGATGACCTCCTGGACACACACAGTGGGGGGTCGGAGAGGGGTCACACGATCAGAGGAATGTGATTGGGCGGAGGCAGAGAACAAATCACACACACACACACACACACACACACATTCTGTACAGTGAAACTCTTCTGTACAGTACCTATATCATACATATACATATCTTATTTTTCCAAAGATGTATTCACTGTAAATTGATTTATTATTTTATTATTCTATTGTTTATTAGTCTATTGTTTATTATTCTATTGCTATGCTTATGTTGTTTGTATTTTGAGCAACCTCTGGCACAAGAATTTGGGGAATTTATTTCGGGATTTATTTGTGTTCTATCTTATCTTATTTTTACAATCAAAAGTAGGGAAAAAAACAACAAAGAGAAAAAATAATTACATTATATCGAAAGTAGCA
>PIJE02008220.1:0-10948 GCA_002895965.2 Coryphaenoides rupestris | reverse complement strand
CTAGTATGTGTATAATGGAAATCAGTATCTGGAAGAGAGAGAACACACTTGACTCAGAGCCCAAGAGAGGGAGAGAGGGGGAGAGAGAGGGAGAGAGCGGGAGAGAGAGGGAGAGGGAGGGAGAGAGATGGAGAGAGGGAAGAGAGAGGGAGAGAGAGAGAGTGAGGGAGAGAGAGAGGGAGAGAGGAGAGAGAGGGAGAGAGAGAGAGAGAATAAAGCAGATATGACCTTCCCCATGCTCCATCCTCACCCCTTTCTAAAGACGTACCATAGAGTGTTCTGACCAGCTATATCAATCCCTGCGATGAAAACTAGACAGGTCAGACTGCAAACCCCTATAGTGGGTATTAAAGATGGCTGAGAAGATATGATCCCCCCCCCCCACATCATTTAGAACCAGCTCTTTAAATCAATGCTGTGTCCGCAAGGCCAGTTCCAAGGATTTCTTAGGAGAAACCCAAGCCCTCGCTTGAGGATAATTAATGAGCTTTGGCGTCCAGTAACTCCCAGCACACATTTGGAACTGTATCAGGACAGGCCTATAGACCTACTTCCTGCCTTGTACACACATAACTTTACATACATTGAATCATTAAGCAGTATTACTTGGATAACTGGATGTCCTTTACCTCAAAGGTTTGTGGCATCCAAATCAAACAAAGTTTGCACCCAACTCCTGTCTCAATATGACTGATTGGCGCTAAGTAACACGCATGATGTAATGGAGAAGAGAAGGAAGTGACCATAGATATGTACATTACACAGTGGGTGAGGCTTCTGGGGATCACAGAGCAAAAGTGTGGTTAGCCATAGATTAGCTCATCTAAGGCCTGTGGTCCTGCCGACAAATGGCAGAAGCACAGGCTTTGTTGAAAGCAGATTGGTTAGGGTCAATGACCTGGTGTCACCGCACCCCAAGTACCCAACCTGCGCTTGAATTGACCAACCATCTTGTATTTCAAGTCATCCATCTGTTCTATAGGGCATTGCTCTGGAACACATGGCTTTTTGTGTTTGATGGTGGACCAAGCCACATGTTGTGGTCACGTCACTCAACAGATGTTTGTAGGGTGCTGGTGTGTGAATATGTGACATCACGTGATTGAACTGCACAAAACGAAGCTGGCTGGACTTGAACATATCTATGAATATCCATGTGCTTGTTGTCCAAATTTGTCTGGAAATTAACTGCTTTGTCTAGTGAAAGCACTAAGAAAAGCCGTCCCCCGAACCCTACAAGGTCTTGAAGGCCATACCTTGACCACGTCATGTGGGTTTGGAGGTCCCTTACACTGCCACATTGCGATTGATATTGTGGTCAGATGCTGCATGTCAGATGTGGCCCACACTGGGCCAAGTGTTCTGATGGTCCACATTTAGCCTGAATTACTGTGTTGACTCTCGGCAGGTCTGGCTGCCAGAACTCTGCCAGACCTGGGCCGGATGTCAGCTACATGTCTGGGCCAGAGGTTCACTGAATGAGGCCCAAGCCTCAGTTTGTTTGGCCTACATCTGAAATAGCCTGAAATAGCGGTGTTGACTCTCGCCAGGTCTGCCACAAGTTCACCATACTTGTCAGGGGAGTTGTAGGCCAAATCTTCAGCAAATGTGTCCCAAACGTATGTTTTTATTTTTTGCCTATATTGTACACAGAATAGCCAACCATGCATGTTTACATATAATAAAGTAAGTATACAATAACTACTATATATAGTGAATGTGTGAAAAACTAAATGTTATTAAGTTAAATACACACACACACACACACACACTTTGAAAGTGAATTAATTTTATGAATAAATAAATGAAGTCTGAAGCCACCAGGCTTATTGGGGCTGGTTAATTTGATGCCTAGCTCTTCTCCCTCCGTATCTATCTCTCACCAGATGGAGCTGACGTTTAACCACTGCTGGTGGCATTGGCGGTGAGCCTGTTACTCCAGACAGCAGTTAAAACAAATTAAATACTGGAGAGATAAAAGATAGTACCTGAAAGTTATGTTTATTTTGACCAAATGATTCATAATGTTTTCTTTTTATGTATTGCTCATCAGCAAACAAGACATTTTTAAACTTAAATTTTAGCATGTGTATATAACAATGAAAAGTTGCTTATTGATCCAAAGCAAAACCATATGCCTACTACATTAGTAAAAACTTTTGACCACAGTTCTCCAAACCCTTTCCTTGGCTATCGTCGTGCCACTCTTTGGGATAGCAATGTGGTCTGTTGGACAATGTGAGCACAAAGCCCACACATTTGATGTATACACAGTATAATACATTACATGAGAAAAGGTTTGTGACATTTGCCATGCCCGTCACATAATAATAATGACATTACCTCAGGTTAGAGCGTGTCAATGCTAATATAAAGACATCATGTAGATCCAACTAGTACCACACAATAACAATGTATTACTCTACACAAATATAAATAAATGTAATCACTCAAATAACATTGTTCAATTATTACCCTTTTAGTATAATTCCCCTCTGTGGCAGTTTAACACAGCAATAATGACATATACTGTATATTATTTTATGAAAGATGATTCTTACCACAGCATTCTTGAACTCCACATCCTCAAGTTCAAACTTTGGAGGTCATCCACATTGGCAAGAGTAAACGGTTCAGAATGGTGTGGTGTCGTCTTCCTCCACTTGAACACGTTTTAGGTCATACACAATCTTTACCAGGATCCCCATTTGCTCCATGATCATTTCTTGATTTGTGAGTATCTTCTGAATTACAACTAAGTAGATTTGTGTTGTTTTCACTTATTGTAATGAAATTACAAAATGTTTAGTCATAAACATATGGAAAATGCATATTAAAATGGGTATTACGGTATTAAACAGAGGGGAGGAGACAGAGGATCCCGGCTTGTTTACATCGTGTTTACATCGGGTTTTAGTATTATTTAGAATGTTTTAAAAATGTATGTCTTTGTGAGCCATGAGGGGGCGTGGTTAGCGCTGTCGCGCAGTGACAGGGGGAGCGGAGCGGCAGGAATGCCTGGAATGTGACGCAGCTGTAGCGAATGAGTGCAATTAACGCTATAATGACGCATGCGTAGTAGAGGCTGGGCAGGCGACAGAAGACCGGAGGGACTTCAACCGCCAAACCCCCTCTGGAATCCCACCGTACAGCGGACTACGGGCGACTATATTAAGTTATATGTTGATCAACGCGTTATTTAAGTTGAGACTGTAAATGAACAGTTATTATTACCACATCCAGGATCCTCTCCATTCCTTCTGTGAACCCAGGAAAAGCCACAGCAGTGGCATTGTGACAACACAGGACTTTGTTAGTCTTACTTAAAAAATGCACGCATAAAGTTGCATTACATTTTATTAAATACTATATGGCTCTCAAGGAAATACATCCCAGCCAAAAAGGTTCCCGACCCCTGCTCTAGTGAATTGAGTTATTCACAACCTGCATTCTATAACCTTTTCACAAAACCTTCACATTTTCTCTGCACAACAAATTGACTTATGTCCATGAAAAGTTTGCATGTAATGTACCCAGGCAGGGCCTCTGGGCCACAGAGCTCTGTATCCAGGAATGGTCACCAAGCGCTGGGTAAACAGTTCCCGTCTCCCCCTGGATATCCTGTGTCTGAGAACAGAGCACTGTGCACCGTTTATTGATGTCTGTCACAGCACCAGCATGGACTGGACTAGTTGTGGATATACTGGAACACTGCCATGCCTGAATCAAACTGACCCATTATTAATGTTATGAGCTACACCTTGTATACAGTGTGAACATCAGAGGGGGCTGGTGATACAAAAATATTGGGGGGTGCAAAAAAACCAACAAAAACACAACTGTGATATTGCGTAAACCCTCATTGTAATTTTCCAATACCCCAGATTTACAAGAAATAACTGCTGAAGTCTGAATAGTTAACTTGAGATACTGTGAGATCAAAGCACTTTGCCTATTTAAACATTAATGTATTACAATTACTTTCTCCACAATAATATTAACACTTAGTCACTTTACTTTTAACTTCATGCGGCCAAAGATATTAGAACCAGTCACAAGCTTGCTGCAGAAGCTGTCATTTGTCCAGCTCTAATTCCTTTGGCCAAATAGACCAGAGCAACAGCATGAATAATGTTGTATATTATGTTGACACTAATATCACTTCATAGGGGACTGTGAAGATGATTATCCCCCTTCTCCTGTTATATTACTTATTTGTATTATTCCAATGTTTATTTCAGACGTTGTAGAGAATGTATGACTTTTGTAATTTATTATTATTATTGTTGTTGTTGTATCATTATTATTATTGTTGTTGTTGGTGTTGTTGTTGTATCATTATTATTATTGTTGTTGTTGGTTGTTGTGTTATTATTATTATTATTATTATTATTGTTGTTGTTGTTGTTGTTGTTGTATATTGATTGTTGTTGTTAGTTTGGTGTATGGTGTTGGTTGTTGTATCTATTATTGTTTGTTGTTGTTTGGTATTGTTGTTGTTGGTGTTGGTGTTGTTGTTGTATCATTATTATTATTATTATTACTACATTATTATTATTTATGTTGTTGTTATTATTATTACATTATTATTATGTCGTTGTGTATTATTATTATTATTATTTATTAATTATTATTATTATTGTTTGTTGTTATTATTATTATTATTATTATTTCATTTATTTCTATATTTATTTTGACATTTTGTAATACATTGCAATACATCGACCGCCACTTGACCGATGTCCGTCCCCCGTCCACGACGTTGACCTATTTTATTTGATCCGGTCTACGCTTCGGTAGTGGACGGCGTGACGTGGTTCATGGGTGGTGCCCCCGCCGCCGCTCCGCCGCCCCGCCTCCGTCTCCCCGCCCTTGGAGGCGTTTCACAGCTCAGCGAGGCTGTCCCCTGGAAGTGGATGTAACGCATCGCCACCGTCTCACACACACGTCCGCTATTCTGACGCACACACACGGACTCGTACAGGTAAGCTGCTCTTATTTGTTTGGTAACACGATAATAAATGACCGCGCTGTGCTATCGTGCTTAGCTTCAGCTCTTAGCTTCAGCTCTCTGTTGTGTGCTGCGTCGCCAGGCCTGCTGCTGCTGCTGGTGGTGGTGTTGTTGTAAGCCGAGTAGCCCACGGACCACCACGGATCGTTGTCGAGCTGGTGTTGACGGCGGCCTCTCTGTATTATGCATACGACTTATATTCCGGATGGATGTTGAACGTGATCCGTGTGTAATGTCGAGGCCTCCGGTGTCTCTGTGTGTGCTCCTCGGCTGGAGGGATATAGACGCAGAGGAGCGGCGGCGGCGGTGGCGTCGTGCTAATTCGTGCTAACGTACGCGTAGCGACTAACCCGCTATCTTGGGTCATGATGACGCTCAGTCTTTGACACGAGATCATAAAGACACGACTGTCTGCGTCTGTTGTTGTTCCTACGACCACCGAGGTGATGGTTATTTGCCAGTTAGCCAGCAGTGGGAACGGGATTTGACAGCAAACGCTAATAAATTGACAATTCTCCCAATTAAACACGACTGTCCGTGGCCTGTTACCACAGCAGTGGTGTTTAATGTGATCCTATGGACAAGTGTTGGAAAAAGGTCTGTGTACGAAGCTTATTTTGAGGCATACTGAAGACAAAACGACAGTGAGGTGAACAACATGTTGTGTTTGGGTGTAGCTTTGTTTTGCTATGTTTTGTTTTGAACGCCACCAGAGACAGATGTGATGCGTTGGTGAGACAGGGCAACTTAGTGTTAAATACTGGATTATAGATGGAGGCCATTTCTGTAGTTGGATGGTGTCCTACACACCACATTCATACTAATACAGTAGTGAGCTTGGAATAAGGACGTGGTCTTGTTTACCAGGATGTGATGGGTGATCAATAAGAGGCGGGCATGTGCCACTCCTCTGAAAATACATTAGAGACTCCATCTCCATCACATGCTTTTTCTTAAGGGGGAGGGAGAGAAGCAGAGAACCCTTGCCTCTCAATGTGCAGTATTGTCAAGACACTCATCATGACCAGCTATGCAACTAACTTGTTTTTTTATATTATATACAGGACAATGATATGTGTTTTAAATGCTTCATCTTTTACTTAACCACCGCATGCTCATGAATGTGAAACATACTGGGTTCAGGTTCAGTTTGTATTCAAATGTATGCCCAAGGCTTGTCTTTATTTATTTTTCCGGCCCACACCAAAGCATCATGTGACACAACTAGTTATTATGACCTGGTACTGTGTGTGTGGGTGTGTGTGTCCATTTGTACATCACCATTGGACATGGTGATTATCTTGTGGTACTGTAATATAAGAAAGTTATTATTTACTTGTATGTGATCTGTGTACATCAGTGACAAAACATTCATGAAACAATTGTATTGCATTTTAAGTTCAGCCTTGTGTAACAACATGCATGTTATAGTTCTTCTTCCAGATTACTGATTTCCATTATACACATACAAAATTCCAAGACATGAATATCAAATCACACATTGAAGAGTAGGCTACACATATATATCTTTTAGTAAATGTTAAAATTCAAGTCATGACCAAGAGTAAGTGGATAGAAAAAAGGAATACAGAGTATATCTTTAATAGGCCTATGATCTCAATGAACAATTTTGCCAATAACAAATTGCAAAGATTTTACTTATTTTTAGTTATAGTGACTTGAAGATGTGTCTTCAGTTATTTATTGATGATAATTCCACTATCAAGGTACCACACGCATGTTCATTTGTTCATGAAATGATCCCATTAGTATTTTCGACAAATGTACTTACTTTCTTACTTGTGTTTACTTTCACTTTGGATAAAAGCGTCTGCCAAATTCCCTAAATGTAAATGTAATGAGCTGAGAAACGTTGTATCTAGCTAGTCTCCCTGGCCACACATAACACAAAAGACCATTGAGTTCTCCTGAGTAGAGGCTCATTTGTGGGCATAGGGTTAGATGGCATGTGGGTGGGTAGTAGGGTACACAGATGCACTGACTACTCAGAGTTCCAACACCAAGGATTTGAACATGATGATGCAGGCTGTTGGAGGGAGCTGTAAGAGTAGTGAGATATGTAGAGGATACATTCTGGGGGAATTGTTTTGAGTGCATTAATTGTAATTTATATCACGTTTAGTGAGGATTAAATGTCTATTACTAACTAGAAAACACAAAACGACACGATAATTGGAAGGAATTATAGAATATGTCTTTAATTAGAAATCTGTTTTACCCAAATGTGAAACATTTTCTGGTACTAATTTGAGCACCATTGTTATCATTTAGTATGCAACTTATCAAAATGAACATGATAAATAGATGAAAATAACATTACCGCCTAATGGAATATGAGCACAATAGGCCTTTAGTCATAGTAGTGCTATGAGAAAGATGTAAAAACTATTACCATAACATGACATAACTGCTTTTAGATTGCTCTGTCAGAGCTGCAAAGTACACTGTCGACAAAATATGTATCTGACTTAATGTTTATCTGCCAAACCCAGAGCGTACAAAGAAAACGTTAGATCTTTCACTGTGACACGAGGCAGAGAATATGAAGGGACATAATCTGACATCATGACTGATTGATCCCTGGGGGAATTCTCCCACTCTGAATGTAATAGGAGAGAACTAGCAGGGAGAGGAACTTGCTTATTAATCACACACGGCTGGAAAAAAGCATCTGTTCCCCCAGCTTCACATCTATGATAACGGGCAGTTTGGGGTCATTGAAAATGCTAAATTGTCATCACTGATTTAATAACAATAGTCTATAGCGTCCAAAGCGTGGAGTTGAGTAGATAAGCAAAAAGATGAATGTGATACTTCCCTCAATACTTTCTCATATGTTTCTCATATATATGTATGCATATATATATATACATATAAAATATATATAAAAACCCATGAATACATTTTTCCAAATTATATCATAGATATGATAGGGTGAACATTTGGCACATTCAATTCATTTGCACTTAATTTGTTTTGGACTGGCTCATGCTGCAGTTAAAATACACCTTTATCGACAAGACATGGAAGGAATTTTTCACATTTCTGCTCATTAGCGAAATCCTTAAATGGAAGGTTTGAAATGTTATCAAGTGAGTAGCAGTTTGTTTAAATCGGATAATGACATAGCGCAATTGCCTGTCATTTTATGAACCTGTATCCATGTGATACTCTATTATTTATGATGGGGTGTTGTCTGTTGTGTGTGAACTATGGCATTCTTCATAATCATGCCCTACAACTTTATGTTGGCGTGCCTTGAATTTCAGTTTGGGATCGTGATGTGCCTTTTTATAAGCCGTGGCACGAAAAGGTTGGGAGGCGCTGGGATAGTCAATATAGGCCTTTACCACTGACGTGTAATAGCAGGGGTAACAAATAAAGCTAATGAGCTCAAGTGTAGCTCATTAAGTTAATTAGGGGTCTGTAGGAATGCCAGTGCCCATAATTAACATCCTGAGATGCACCTGTGTTTGCCCCTATTATACACCTCTATTATAAACTTCTGTGGTAAATAAGACCTTTTACCACCAAACATGTGAGAGATCATTCCCTATACTTCCCTATAGTAGATTTGGGGCTATATTCGTGAATGTATGAGAATGCTGCAATTGCTGCCATTTTAATAATATTGTGCATTATACATTAATCAATTATAAGTCGTAAGTAGGTCCACAAACGAGGCATTGCTCCTGTATTGGAAAACTGCTTATAAAATGAACACCCAGCCTGAAAATGGCACCTTCTGTTCTCTCCCTCCGCTGCCTGCACTGCACCTGTCTCACCACCCGAGATGATGAGGGTCTGGACGAGGAACCACTTGGTGCTCCCCCATAAGGCCCTCTCGCCATCACCGCGACGAAGATATTCCCCTCTCCTTCTCTCGTTCCCGATCCTTCTCATACAACTGGACCCCTTCCCCACCTACAACCACCACTTCAAACACATTACATTTACATTTAGGGCATTTGGGGGAGATGCTTTTTTCAAACACCTGTGTATGACCTCCTACCACCTCAGGAACATGACAAGAAAAACTTATCCAGGCCTTTTGTCTCCTCAACGCTGGGCTATTGCAACGCACTGCATGTCGGGGTGGTTGGCCTGACCTCTTTCAAATGGATTGCATTTATAACAGTGCTTTTTATCCAAAGCGGTTTTGCAATACCACCTCACATACACCCATTCATACACACATTCAAACACCGACGGCGGTGTCAACCATGCAAGGCAACAAACCAGCTCATCGGGAGCAGTTGGGGTTAGGTCCGTGTCTTGCTCAGGGACACCTCGACACTTAGCTAGGAGGAGCTACTGCCCTCTCCCCTCGCCTTGCTCCTCCAGAACCCCAGAACCAACCTGGTTGCCATGGGAGATTGGGGGGTGGCGGGGGGGGGGCTACTGGGTCGTCGCTCCTCGTCGATAGAAGTCCCTCCCTGAGCACAGGTAACAGCACCCCAGTGTATGGACTGCTTTAAAACCTGGCTTGAATGCTTTAGGAAAGGGTATTCACAGTCGACTCCCTTTGCTTTATTTACTTAGTTTGTTCTTCCCTGTAGTGCTCTGAGATTGAAGCGATGAGACTGAAGCGCATTGTACGTTTAATTTATTATTATTATAAAGTTGGGTTGAAGAAAATGTATTCATCATGGTATCACAAAACATACCAATACATACTAATACACCCATTCTGGATGACTGGAAGTGAACGTTGTATAAGGAATGCATAAGGCATGAGTCACACACTGAATGGTTGTATCATCAATATTCCTCCACTTGGTGGCAGTAGAGAACCATTAAAGTCTATTTTGTTTTCACTCCAGTTAAGATTTTGCGTTCTGTTTTAGAAGTTTCATTTATTCGAATTTCTGATGATATTCTGGGTATTTGATGAATTAATAGCTGTATGTGAAACGTAATACGAGCGTTGAGGTGTTGTGTTCCTCTCTGATCGAAACTCTTATATTGAAATCCATGTTTCCAACTTTTGAAGGCAGAGAAACACGTTACAAGGTCTTTATTCATGTGATGGCCTGAGTTGATCTGCAGAAGATCAGAATCAGAAGGCTTATAATAATATGCATATATATATTTTTTTATATGGCTCATTAGATACACGCACACCCCTAGGCCCCTGCCTTCGTTCACCTCCTATGTTTGAGCTGTCCACCAATAGCACATCTGGACACATCATGGTGCTCTGATTGGCGACTCACTGCCCAAATTCAGGTCACACCTCTGACACATCACGCTACATTTCTCACGGGACAAGGCGTGGGTTTTGGGGGGAAAAACATGATGTGGTGAAATAACTTTCCAGGCAGCTTCCCAACAGAACCTTGGGAGCGTTCCCTCCATCCTGCTCTTGACGATTGATCCATAAGATGACCTTTGAGACATCAGAATGGAATGGACCTCAGTAGCTTTCCATAATAACACATTGCAACACAATACATCTTGGAGCACAAACGAGATTAATACTTTCCGATAATACATATTGTAGCTTAAAAGGAGCTAGGTCAGATAAAAATAAAAACGACCGAGGCAGGGTAGGAGGAAGGGAGGCAAGTGGACGAATGCAAGCGTTTATATGCGTTCAAGCGTTTTGTCGTGGTCTTTATCCATTTTTTTGACTTTGTTTCTTTCTTTCTTATCTCTGCTTTTGTGTTGCTCAGTGGCTGCAAATATTTTTCGCGCTTCTTGCTGTTTTTTTTGGTTTGATTGGATTGTTGTGTTGTGTTGTTCTTCTTGTTTTTTTTTGCTGAGAAGGTTTTCCAGTGTTTAACTAGCATGTTGAACTGGGTCAGTTCCGGTCCTAGAGAGGTTCTTTTTTGTGCGTGAACGCCGTTCCAACGCCGTCGGTGTTTTGCTGATGGCCTTTCCGTTCGCCCCTTTTGGTTATTTGTCCATCTCGAG
>PIJE02008219.1:0-10950 GCA_002895965.2 Coryphaenoides rupestris | reverse complement strand
TGGTCGCCAATAGACTTCAGCTCATTCTTCATAGGAAAAAATGCTTTTTATTTATCCGCTATTACAATAAGGTCAGAAGATGAGAGAGAGAGGCAGAGAGAGAGACAGAGAGAGACAGGCAGAGAGAGAGAGAGAGAGAGAGAGAGAGAGAGAGAGAGAGAGAGAGAGAGAGAGAGAGAGAGAGAGAGAGAGAGAGAGAGAGAGAGAGAGAGAGAGAAAGAGACAGAGAGAGAGAGAGAGAGAGAGAAGAGAGAGAGAGAGAGAGAGAGAGAGAGAGAGAGAGAGAGAGAGAGAGAGAGAGAGAAAGAGACAGACAGAGAGAGAGAGAGAAAGAGAGAGACAGAGGCAGAGGCAGAGAGAGGTTTTCCAGTAAAGATGAGTCTCCGTTCAGGTGTGGGGAGTTTATTCTACACACAATCCTAGAAAGCACCACTTTTTATATTTATTCATATATATATATACATATATATATATATACATATATATATATGTATATATAACTTATTTATATATATCATTTTCATATACACCTTCAGGCAATGACTCTTAACAGAATGATTCTTAACAGAATCAAGTTACTTGTGGTTTAGTTCTTCTTAATGAACAAGTCGGCTGTTAACGTTTGGATCTTTAAACCACAGGGGGAGGAACAAGACGACCGTCTCTTCAAAGTACAAAACTGGCACAGAGGAAACCATCTTTATACACGTAAAAATGCAATAAAATTAAAGGTGCACACTACAGGGTCTGTCGACGTCTCCTTGTTACGGCAAAAAACAACAAATCAATAAAATGTTCCTTCCGACGCGAAATGTGAAAAAAGGTAAAAAACACAAAATAAACAAACCAAGCCGAAGCGCAAAAAACCCCAAACCGCCGGCCCCGCCCCCACCCAACCAGCCGTCAATCAGAAACACACGATCTAGCCGACGCCTCCTTCTGGTCAGCTGATGAGTCCGCAAAGGCCCTGATTGGCCAGGGGGGCGTCCTGGGCTGGGCATATCCAGCACCGATTAAAACAAAACAAAGCTAAGCTCCGCCCATTAAAAAAAAACTACAAATAAAACATGGAAGGGTTTTTATCTCTGGGGGCGGCAGGCGGGTGATCGTCATGACAACGCCGGTGACGTCATCGTCCCAGACAGTTTGGTAACCACGGCGATGGTGGCCTCCACAGTCCTGAACAGAGTGTCCAGCATGTCCTGCGGCGGGGGCGCCCCATTGACAAGTACCTGGGAGGGGGCGTGCCTTCCGCCCTCTGGCCCCGCCCCCTGCGGCTCCGCCCCTTCGGAGGAGGTAGCGACCGGAGCGGTGCTCGGCCCCGCCTCCCGGGGCTCGTCTGGCGCGGGTGTGGCTTTGGCCCCGGCCCTCCGCCTCCTCCTGTGCTCCTCCGCCTCCACCTCCTCCTCCTGGTGCTGCCGCTCCTCCTCCTCCTCCGCGGTGGTCATCTGGTGGTGGGCGGGGCCGGGGTACAGCTCCCCTCCCGCCTCCTGCTGCAGCGAGGAGGACGAGGAGGAGGAGGAGGAGGAAGAGGAGGAGGAGGAGGAGGAGCCGGAGGAGGCGTCCATCATCATCTTTTCCTCCTCCTCCTCCTCCTCGTCCTCCTTGTGGGGGGGGGAAGGGGGGTGGTGGGGGGAGGGGGGGTCCTGCTCCGTGCCCGGGTCGATCAGGGACGAGGAGTCGGGGGTCTCGGTGTCGGAGGCGCTGCCCGGAGTCAGAGCCTCCTGCTGCTCCTCCGGCTTAGCGGCCGCCGCTAGGCTAGCCTCGTTAGCGTTAGCCTCGTTAGTGTTAACATCGTTAGCCTCGTTAGCGTTCGCCTCGTTAGCAGCGCTGGTAGCGGCGGCGGAGGACGACGGGACAAACAGCGTTGTAGCCAGAGTGGTTGCTGTGGCGACCCCCTCTGGTGGGCGGGGCTCACCGTCGATGCTCACCCGACGACGCTTCACCGGGGTGGCCCCCTCCTCCTCCTCAGCTACACACACGCACACGCACACACACACACACACACGGTTTATTTGTACTTTGCTGTCACAGGCTTTGTCTAGTATGGAGCTTGTGTGTGTGTGTGTGTGTGTGTGTGACACTGTGACTGTATGTGTGACTGTGTTTGTGTGTGTGCTTGTGTGTGTGTGTGTGTGTGTGTGTGTGTGTGTGTGTGTGTGTGTGTGTGTGTGTGTGTGTGTGTGTGTGTGTGTGTGTGTGTGTGTGTGCTGTGTGTGTGTGTGTGTGTGTGTGTGTGTGTGTGTGTGTGTGTGTGTGTGTGTGTGTGTGTGTGTGTGTGTGTGTGTGTGTGACTGTGTGTGTGTGTGTGTGTGTGTGTGTGTGTGTGTGTGTGTGTGTGTGTGTGTGTGTGTGTGTGTGTGTGTGTGTGTGACTGTGTGTGTGTGACTGTGTGTGTGTGTGTGTGTGTGTGTGTGTGTGTGTGTCACCTCTGGCCTTGCGCTCATGCTCCTCCTGCTCGAGGGCACTGCGGCGCTGCAGACAGCTCTGGCACCGCGCCAGCAGCTCCTGGAGGGCGGAGCCTAGTGACACGTCCAGTGCAGGCGGAGCCTGCAGGGGGAGGAGCAGCAGTAGTGCCCGCAGGTCCTGGAGAAGAGGCGGGGCATCAGAGAGGATAATGGGTAACGGGAAAATGCATCTCCTGTCGGATGTGCGTGCGTGTGTGTGTCTGTGTGTGTGTTTGTGTGTGTGTGTGTGTGTGTGTGTGTGTGTGTGTGTGTGTGTGTGTGTGTGTGTGTACCGCGTTGAGGAGGCTGCTGGTCTTGTCCAGCTCCAGGCTGTGGCCGGCGAGCTCCGGCTGCAGGCGATCCTGCTCACTCAGCAGGTTGGTCACCAAGATGCCCACCAGACTGCTGCAGCTGGGGCCCGACAGAACCTGACCCCAGACCTACACACACACACACACACACATTATGTAACACACACACACACACCTGGCATAGCCACACGTGATATCTAAACACACACACGCGGTACCTTGTGCAGGAAGCAGGACAGGAAGGAGTACGCAGCGGGGTTGTTGAGGAAGGTCCTCTCGTCCATCAGGATGCACTTGATGTACTCTCCGAAGGCCGGGTCCTCACAAAGCTGCTTCACACATGTCTTGGCCAGGCCAGACTGCACACCAGGACACCAGGTTAACACAGGACCTCGCAAGGACACCAGGTTAACACAGGACCTCGCAAGGACACCAGGTTAACACAGGACCTCGCAAGGACACCAGGTTAACACAGGACCTCGCAAGGACACCAGGTTAACACAGGGCCTCATAAGGACACACCAGGTTAACACAGGGCCTCGCAAGGACACCAGGTTAACACAGGGCCTCATAAGGACACACCAGGTTAACACAGGGCCTCGCAAGGACACCAGGTTAACACAGGACCTCGCAAGGACACCAGGTTAACACAGGGCCTCAAGGACACCAGGTTAACACAGGGCCTCGCAAGGACACCAGGTTAACACAGGACCTCGCAAGGACACCAGGTTAACACAGGACCTCGCAAGGACACCAGGTTAACACAGGAACTCATAAGGACACATCAGGTGAACACAGGACCTCACAAGGACACACCAGGTTAACACAGGACCTCACAAGGACACACCAGGTTAACACAGGGCCTCACAAGGACACCAGGTTAACACAGGACCTCACAAGGACACACAGGTTAACACAGGACCTCACAAGGACACACCAGGTTAACACAGGACCTCACAAAGACACACCAGGTTAACACTGGGCCTCATAAGGACACCAGGTTAACACAGGGCCTCAAAAAGACACCAGGTTAACATGGAGCTTCATGAGGACACACCAGGATAACACAGGGCCTTGTAAGGACACACCAGGATAACACAGGGCCTTGTAAGGACACACCAGGATAACACAGGGCCTTGTAAGGACACACCAGGATAACACAGGGCCTTGTAAGGACACACCAGGATAACACAGGGCCTTGTAAGGACACACCAGGTTAACACAGGGCCTTGTAAGGACACACCAGGTTAACACGGGGCTTCATAAAGACACACTCAGGTCTGCAGTAGTCGTGTGTGTGTGTGTACCTGTGACTGATACAGCTCGGTCCACAGTTTGGGCAAAAGGCCGAGGTGAAGAGGCAGACCCTCGTAGGCTATCAGCACACCTGGGGAGGAATGGTTTGGATTACAGATCTGACTAAACCACTGGATTATAGACCGGACTGAAATCTGGATCATAGACCCGACTGAAATCTGGATTATAGATTCAACTCAACATGTAGTTGTTGAGTCTCAACGTTACGTTAATGTATATATGAGAAGTATTATTGGAAGACTATGAAAGTATAATATAAAGTGTTATAGGTGTCTAATAGGACATATCTTAAGAAGTACCATGATAGTATTACAGGACGTTTTAAAGGGTGTACTATGGCATTATAGAGGTCAAAGGTCAGTATAGAAGTTAGAGGTCAGGGTGCTCCCGGTACGTACTGAGCTTGACCAGCGTATCGGTGAACTTCTCGCAGGTGATGGCCACTCGGCACAGCAGGTGGATGAACTGGTGGTAGGACAGGAAGTAGTCGAGCAGCATGCGGTCGTATGATTCGTCCTTTCCCTGCAACACACACACACACACACACACACACACACTATCACCTGGCGCATACATGTGTGTGTGTGTGTGTGCGGGCATCCTGTGTGTTTGTGGGGACCATCCCGTGTGTTTGTGGGGACCATCCCGTGTGTTTGTGGGGACCATCCCGTGTGTTTGTGGGGACCATCCCGTGTGTTTGTGGGGACCATCCCGTGTGTTTGTGGGGGCCGCACCTTGCTGGTCTCCACCATGGAGGGCAGGAGACACATGTTGAGCTCGGGTCGCGGGGGCCGGATGTTGTTCTTCCCTCCCATCAGCTTAATGTTCTCCGTACACGGAAGGTAAGGGCCCAGAGACACTGGAGCACACACAGACAGACAGACAGACAGACGAGAGAGGGACAGATTAGATCGGCAGTGAAGAAAGACAAGTAAAGTCAAGTAGTATAATAGTAGTATAGTAATAGTACTCACTGGGTATGCTGCTGTGGTGGTGGGTGCAGTACTGTAGTAGTATAGTAGTAGTATAGTAGTAGTACTCACTGGGTATGCTGCTGTGGTGGTGGGTGCAGTACTGTAGTAGTATAGTAGTACTCACTGGGTATGCTGCTGTGGTGGTGGGTGCAGTACTGTAGTAGTAGTAGTAGTAGTATAGTAGTAGTAGTATAGTAGTAGTACTCACTGGGTATGCTGCTGTGGTGGTGGGTGCAGTACTGTAGTAGTATAGTAGTGTTTTCCTTGGTGTTGGTGTGGGTGCGCTTTGGCTGTGGTGCTCCTGTATGTTTTAGTAGTGTATGTAGTGCCCAAAAAAAGTAGTAGCTAACCAAGGTGGAGGGTAGAATATAAGTAGTAAGATAACTCAATAGGGAATATAGCAAATTATACTAGGTTGTGCAAAGTAAACAATGATAAATTTATGTAGTTATAAGAACCAGGAAATAATAAATACATGAATGAAATAAAAATTAAAATTGTATGATAAAAAAACCCATAAAAAAAACATAAAAATTAACAAATAATTACTTTATAATACATTAACGCTATTGTAGCACATATATAATTTAATGATATAATGCATATGATGACTATGCACTGCATTTCATTTCGAGCATAGTACTATTATATTGAATGATATTATAGTACTATGCTCGAAATTAAATTCAGTGACGATTCATTGGAGATTTAAATGTATGCCTATATTAATCAAAGTCACGTACAAGTGAGGGCGACGAACAATCAATTAGCAGCATATGATCGAACACGACCAAGGTTCTAGTGCAGGCAGGGTAGCGACAGAGGCAAGATCCTCCTCCTGAACCCTGTGCGTTTCTGCAGAACTTCCGCTTGAACGGGCCTCTGTACGATGCCGTGTCCATCGCTGAGGACGACCAGTGGAGGCGGATCCGGAGCGTCCTCTCTCCCTCCTTCACCTCTGGGAGACTGAAGGAGGTCAGTGGCTCTCCTTAACAAAACGACTGGTCCTGCTCTGTCTCTGAGACAGTGCCTTACATTTACATTTAGGGCATTTGACGCTTTCCTTATCCAAAGCTATAGGGTAGGATGGTACACAACTGTAAGTACTATATTTTCAGTGCTATATGAACCATCCATCAAGAGCATGCATGATGCTGCACATTGCTAAGCACTATTTTTTATTGCCAAGTAGCCTTGAATGGACGAGTCGCTCAACAGATGCAGCATTGAACACTGATCGAAATCCCATAGGAGCATAGAGCATGGGAAGGGCGGCAAAACAAGACGGTCAGGAGCTCAGTGCATTCATGTTCGCTGACTCTGTCTGTGTGTCTCTGTTGTTCTATCTGTGTGCTGGGCTGACTGTGTGCCAAGATGTTCCACCTCATGAAGCAGCACTCGGCTAACCTGGTCAGCAGCATGCAGAAAAAGGCGGACAATAATGAAGTTCTGGAGCCAAAGGAGTAAGGGAGTCATCCAACTCAGTCATTTACATTTACATTTAGGGCATTTGGCAGACGCTTTTATCCAAAGTGACTTACAAAGAGTACATTTGTTGAAGGAGAGGCAGCAATATATCACTGTGGTACCTGAAGATAGGAATAGAGCTGTTTTCGAGCATTCCTATTTACGAGGTAATGTTGGACAGCTGGTCATCCAGTACCACGCCAAGGTTCCTTGCAGTGGGTGCAGGGGAGACTTCGATGTCCTCGATGGTGACAAGTAGATCCATCTGAGGGCAGTCTTTCCCCGGTATGAAGAGAAGCTCAGTCTCAAGGTTGAGCTTCAGGTGGTTGGCCGTCATCCATCTGCTGATGTCGGCCAGGCATTTTGAGATGCGTGTTGCGATGTGGGTGTCTGAGGGGGGGAAGGGAAGAAACAGTTGGGTGTCATCAGCATAGCAGTGGTAGGAGAAGCCGTGGGATGTGATTACAGAGCCTAGAGATCTAATGTATAAAGAAAACAGAAGGGGTCCCAGTACTGAGCCTTGGGGTACTCCGGTGTCAAGGGTGCAGGGTCTGGACAGGGAGTCATTCCATGTGACCTGATAGGTGCGATCTGTCAGGTAGGAAGTGAACCAGGATAACGCAGTACCAGCGATGCCAAACTCTGCCAGGGTGGAGAGGGGAATCTGGTGGTTCACTGTGTCGAAAGCGGCGGACAGGTCAAGGATGATGAGCATGGATGAGAGGGAAGAGCTTCTGCCGTCGCGAAGGGACTCTGATACTGCGAGCAGGGCCGTCTCCGTGGAGTGCGCCGCTTTGAAGCCTGACTGATGAGGGTCGAGCAGGTTGTTCTGGGAGAGATAGGATGATAGTTGGGTGGAGACAGCACATTCTATGGTTTTGGAGAGGAATGATGGGAGAGATACAGGTCTGTAGTTTTGGGCGTCGGTGTGGCGCCGAGGGGTGGGTTTGCTAGGAGGTGGCTTGTGGCGTGGAGCGGGGGGTCTTGAAGGCGGTGCGGGGGAGAGGACTGGGGGCCTGGGAAGGAGTCGGAGGGGTGGGAGGGTGCAATACTAACCATTATTATGATCACAGATGTATTACACTACGCCAAATTGTTTTCACCGTCTGAATACCTTATCTTGCATATTTATATATTTGTATATTTTGACTGTACATTTGTAAATCTGTTAGTTTATTTTTATTATTCTGTGTATTTCTCTATTGTTTTATTGTACTGTATTGCTATGCAACCTGGCACAAGAATTTCCTTCTGGATTAATAAAGTTATATCTTATATCTTATCAATCGGACTTTGAATATAAGTTCTTCTTATGCTAGAATGTAGTGTAGTGGTAATGATAGCATGAATCCTTTGGGATAATAAAGTTCTATCTTATCTTAAATGCTGATGATAAACAGGTGGTGCTGGAGACCTGACGGTGTACCTGATGAGCGTGGTCCAGCAGGAGCGTCCGTCCAGGCAGCGCAGGTAGCAGCTGATGGTGGTCTTCTTGAACTGCTTCACGTCCTCCAGGTCCTCATCCCGCATGTCCGCCCGCTGGCCCACGAACAGCTGCATCAGGTTGAACAGCTCCTCCACCGCCTGCAGGGGGCGCCACACACACACACACACACAGATCAATACTAATATACTGATAACTACCCTCCTCCATCTGCAGGGGGCGCCACAAACACACACACACAAATACTAATATACTGATAACTATTGATGAACAAAATCTTAAATCGTAACTTTTTAGTTAAAGTAACGTGTAATGTTCATGTATCTACCTTTCAAATGCATCTCTGATTCTCAGATGTGTTTATTGTTCCTTTAAACTAATTCTACTCGTCTGACTAATTCTACTCTGGTTGTCAAGTGCTTTGCAGGAAAAACGATCCATAAATAAAGTTTGATCACACATGGAATCAACGTGACATCATCCCAATGTGCCACAACATCATCATCATGACATCATCACATCATGACACCACATCTCAAGTCAGAATTTATCTATCCAATTCTTACTCTTCTCACAGATTGGGACCCCGCACAATCTTCATCTCAGTCTATGAGACTCTTGTAGCACATAATGTTGATACGCGATCACCAACATCATGAGTTGAGATGAGCGAGCTCTCGTCCCTTTGGCATTCACTGATGCAGTGACCCATAAGAGTTGCCCTACGAGTGCGCGACCGAGACTCACCACGGAGGTCGATAGGCTTGGGACGTGCTCAGAGTGGAGGGTCGGCTTATGCCTCTGTATCCTTAGCAAGGCCCACAAGAGGAGAATTGTTTTGGGAGTGAGGGTTGCGTTAGTGGTGGCAAGTTGCAGACGAGAGATCGGGGTACTGGCTGGCGTGCGGTGTCAGGTTCTTGAAGGCCCACTGGATGTTCTGGTGCGAGGCGAGCTGGCGGGTGAAGCAGGTCGACTGCTCGCAGCACATGCGCAGGATGCCGTAGTAGGCGGGCAGCATGCCGCGGTTGAACAGCACCACCTCCTGGTCGTCGTGGTCGGCCAGGATGTAGTTGAAGGCGATGTTCTTGGTGACCACGGGGTTCTGGGCCACCAGACGCACGTTCTCGGGACACTCGACGCACACGTTGTACCAGAAGGACAGCAGCGCCTGCTTGTTGTGGTTGGTGGCGATGGCCGGCTCCGACAGCTTGGGCTGGGGGGGGGGGGGGGGTTACTTTAGTACTCTGTAACGTATGTAACTCTACTATTCTGTCGTTTATCTAATGTTTGTTATCGGGTTACCTCTGTAAAGTTAGTGTCTGTTAGTATATAGTATTGTGCAACAGTATTCTGTTCCTTTGGTCATCTGTAACTTCTGCAACTGTAGTATTCTGTAAGTTTAGCAATCTGTAAATTGGGTAACTGCAGTATTCTGTAACTTCTGTAACTGTAGTATTATGTAACTGTAATATTCAGTAACTTTAATAACTGTAGTATTCTGCAACTGTAGAATTCTGTAACTGTAGTATTGTGTAACTTAGAATAGAATAGAACTTTATTAATCCCGAAGGAAATTCTTGATTAAAAACTTCTGTAACTGTAGTATTGTGTAACTTCTGTAGCTGTAGTATTGTGTAGGTTCTGTAGCTGTAGTATTGTGTAGGTTCTGTAGCTGTAGTATTGTGTAGGTTCTGTAGCTGTAGTATTGTGTAGGTTCTGTAGCTGTAGTATTGTGTAGGTTCTGTAGCTGTAGTATTGTGTAACTTCTGTAACCGTAGTATTGTGTAGGTTCTGTAGCTGTAGTATTGTGTAGGTTCTGTAGCTGTAGTATTGTGTAGGTTCTGTAGCTGTAGTATTGTGTAGGTTCTGTAGCTGTAGTATTGTGTAGGTTCTGTAGCTGTAGTATTGTGTAGGTTCTGTAGCTGTAGTATTGTGTAGGTTCTGTAGCTGTAGTATTGTGTAGGTTCTGTAGCTGTAGTATTGTGTAGGTTCTGTAACTGTAGTATTGTGTAACTTCTGTAGCTGTAGTATTGTGTAGGTTCTGTAGCTGTAGTATTGTGTAGGTTCTGTAGCTGTAGTATTGTGTAGGTTCTGTAGCTGTAGTATTGTGTAGGTTCTGTAGCTGTAGTATTGTGTAGGTTCTGTAGCTGTAGTATTGTGTAGGTTCTGTAACTGTAGTATTGTGTAACTTCTGTAGCTGTAGTATTGTGTAGGTTCTGTAGCTGTAGTATTGTGTAGGTTCTGTAACTGTAGTATTGTGTAACTTCTGTAGCTGTAGTATTGTGTAGGTTCTGTAGCTGTAGTATTGTGTAACTTCTGTAGCTGTAGTATTGTGTGGTGTTGCGTGGGCTGACCTGGAAGAGGTTCCACAGGTCCATGAAGTAGCCGGAGAACATGAGCTTCTCGGTCTTGGAGATGAGACAGTAGGTCATGAAGCTGAAGTACTGCACCAGCTTGGTGGTGCCGTGCACGCCGGCGTCCACGTAGAGCTTGGCGCGCGCCAGCAGGCCCAGCAGCAGGCTGTACACCTGGTGCAGCACGGCCGTGGTGTCCGGGGACAGCGGCAGCTCCCGCGTGGGGATGTGGAGCGAGCGCGTCGACCGG
Organism: Coryphaenoides rupestris; assembly: GCA_002895965.2. Taxonomy (NCBI): domain Eukaryota; kingdom Metazoa; phylum Chordata; class Actinopteri; order Gadiformes; family Macrouridae; genus Coryphaenoides; species Coryphaenoides rupestris. Next base: position 386 of record PIJE02008219.1, on the reverse strand, counting down.
AACATCTGGCGGAACGAGTTGCTGGGGATGAGAGACACCAGCAGGTAGGCAGCAGCTGGGGACGGACAGACAGAGAGAGAGAGAGAGAGAGAGAGAGAGACAGAGACAGACAGAGAGAGAGAGAGAGAGAGAGAGAGAGAAGGGGGGGGTGGTGGCGTTTAACAAAAAAATTTAAAACCTGACGGTACATTCATTTTGTGACATTTTGCACCGTTTTTTTCATAACGGTTAAGGGTGAGGGGTAAAGGGGTGAGGGGCTAAGGGGTTAAGGGTGAGGGGTTAAGGGTGAGGGGTAAAGGGGTGAGGGGTTAAGGGGTGAGGGTTAAGGGTTTGGGGGAGGGGTAAAGGGGTGAGGGTTAAGGGTTTAAGGGTGAGGGGTAAAGGGG
>PIJE02008216.1:2500-5000 GCA_002895965.2 Coryphaenoides rupestris | reverse complement strand
TCTCTCGCGCTCTCGCTCCCTCGTTCTGCGCTGGCTGACTTCACACAAAAGATTCATTTTGTGGTTTCAATGGAGGATTTCTTCCTCACCCATCCTCGTGTTATGCGGGATTTACTCCTCTTCCTCCTCCTCCTCCTCCTCCTCTTCCTCCTCTTCCTCCTCCCCGTCCTTACCCCCTGCTCTCTCCCCTCCTCCTCGTCTTCCCTCCCCACGCCCTCCTCTCTCCTCCTCCACCTCCCTCCCCCACCCTCCTCCTCCTCCTCTCTCATCCTCTCCTCCTCCTCCTCCTCCTCCTCCTCCTCCTCCCCCACCTCCTCCTCCTCTTCCTCCTCCTCCTCCTCCTCCCCACCTCCTCCTGCCTCCACCTCCTCCTCCTCCGTCTTCCTCCTCCTCCTCCTCCTCTCTCCCTCACCCTCCTCCTCCTCCTATTTATCTCTGTATAAATATGGATCGCTTTTGGTTCGAACATCACACACACCACACACGCACACACACACACGCACGCACGCACACACACACACACACACACACACACACACACACACAGGGTTTTGTACCGTACATCACAGTGCAGAGCGTCGTTTAAATAGAAATGATGTACTTTGGACGTCACAAGTAACTGGAATATTGTCCAAGGTGCTGCGGCTTAATATCACGAATCAGGAAGAGACGGACTCTTAAATATTTATGAGACGTGAACTTATCACACGCCGTCGCTTCCCGTTGCGCCGAAGACGCTTACAAGTCTAATTAAAAGAGTTGTTGACATTTAAAAAGCTCCGGATTCGACCCCCCGGTCTCTGTTTCAGTCTCTCTCCTCCGTTACAAAGCGTCGAGAGTCATCCCGCCGTGTTTTGAAAATCACTCCCGCTCGTGACATCACAAGCGGGAGGTCACACCGAGCCCACCCAGCTGCCCCCCTAAACCCAGTCGGCAATGGCACCACTGGGTGTAGGGCTGGGAGGTTGATCCGTCCCCGTCAAACAAGAACAAGAACAGCCCCCTGGACTGGGAGCGGTCGGCACTTGTGATGTCACAAGTGGGAAGGTTGTGGTGAACTAGAGGCCCTTTAATGTTCATTGAAAAGTGAGACATTATTTCAGTGAACAATATAGATTTCTTTAAAGCTTCTTCTTGTCCTTCGCCAACTTTGTTTTTTGGAGAAATGCTCGTCGGTTGACGCGACCGTTGAGCGGAGACTCTCTGGTCCAGACAAAGAAACTCTCTCATTCTCAAGGCCTCATTATAAATAACGTTCCGCACAATAAAGCGGAACAACGACGGCGCAGTTTCGCCGCCGTTCAAAACGGCTTCGCTTTCCGCCAGAATAGAACGACACAAACACACAAGCACCACCACCACCACCACCACAAGCACCACCACCACCACCACACCACCACCACCACCACCACCACCACCACCACCACCACCACCACCACCACCACCACCACCACCACCACCACAACACCACCACCACCACCACCACCACCACCACCACCACCACCACCACCACCACCACCACCACCACAAGCACCACCACCACCACCACCACCACCACCACCACCACCACCACCACCACCACCACCACCACCACCACCACCACCACCACCACCACCACCACCACCACCACCACCACCACCACCACCACCACCACCACCACCACCACCACCACCACCACAAGAAAGAGCTCTTCGACAAGATTGTGATCACTAAAACCAACACGTGTTATCATTATCATCATCATCATCATTATCATTATCTTTTCTCCAGACGTCCACGAGCTTTGTGCCCTTTTATCAGCCGCAGTCTCATTGCAGATTGGGAAGCGTTCTCTGGTTCTCAATGATTTCTTCGTCTCGTCTTCAAGGTGATTTTCAGGGCAAATCAAAATCCACTCGAAAAAAAACAAAAGAAACTCGTGTGGATTAAGAACACTTAAAGCAGCGCTCACGTTCCCCGGAGACGTCTCCTCGGTGCAGATCCTGTGTATTCATTCTGTCCTCCACTCTCTCCATTCAGAGAGACACACAAAGAGAGGATTTGTCATAAGTAGCACTGCAGCAACGTACTTTAAAAAAAGGATCGTTTTAATTCCGTACACATAAATATATAAATATATAAATATATTAATATATTGGGGACTAACATGCGTTAAAAAAAAAAATTATCTCATTAATTACGAGCTCTGTAATGAATTTCTAATCGCTTTCGCCTCGAGAAGCGTTTAAAATGAATGAAATAATGTGCAATTCAAATGGATGAGTGAATCAATGGGTCATTGACGTTATAATAACCTTTAGAAATATAATAATATAATAATAATAATAATATAATAACCTCTTTTATTTCCCATTCATTCAGAAAACTTTGTTCGTCGTCAGTAATGCCCACAACAGTCTGTAAAACCCTGTCCGTTGTCATGGTAACCGACCCCCACTGTCGCCTGTCAGCCGTCATGACTCCGAGCTTCGATGAATACAGAATGCAGAGTAAATTGATT
>PIJE02008215.1:0-7500 GCA_002895965.2 Coryphaenoides rupestris | reverse complement strand
CACTCTCACATACACTCTCACATACACACTCACATACACACTCTCACATACACTCTCACATGCACACTCTCACATGCACTCTCACATACACACTCTCACATACACACTCACATATCACACTCTCACCATACACTCTCACATACACACTCTCACATACACACTCTCACATACACTCTCACATACACACTCTCACATACACACTCTCACATACTACACTCTCACACTGCACTCTCACATACACACTCTCAATACACACTCTACGATCACACTCTCACATGCACACTCTCACATACACACTCTCACATACACACTCTCACATGCACTCTCACATGCACACTCTCACATACACACTCTCACATACACACTCTCACATGCACTCTCACATGCACACTCTCCGCACATACACACTCTCACATGCACACTCTCACATACACACTCTCACATACACACTCTCACATGCACACTCTCACATACACACTCTCACATACACACTCTCACATGTTGAGCACATCAGCACATTTAGGACAATACCATTGTGTGGACCAGCTCAGCCTGTCTGTCTGACAGCACCACAGCCTGTCTGTCTGACAGCACCACGTGTGCTCAAACACGCCTGCTGCTGCTGTCTGTTAACTACTGACATTAGTGCACGGTGGTCTGTGTCTGTGTGTGTGTGTCTGTGTCTGTGTGTGTGTCTGTGTGTCTGTGTGTCTGTGTGTGTGTGTGTCTACCAGAGAGACAGCAGGTCACTATGCAGCGGGCGAACAGAGAGAGAGAGAGAGAGAGAGAGACAGATCTGAGCCTGTCTGTCTGTTTATATGAGGTTTACCTGTCTCTGGGAGTGTCTGTCTGTCTGTCTGCCTGTCTGTCTGTCTGTTTATATGAGGTTTACCTGTCTCTCTGGGAGTGTCTGTCTGTCTGCCTGTCTGTCTGTCTGTTTATATGAGGTTTACCTGTCTCTGGGAGTGTCTGTCTGTCTGTCTGCCTGTCTGTCTGTCTGTTTATATGAGGTTTACCTGTCTCTCTGGGAGTGTCTGTCTGTCTGCCTGTCTGTCTGTCTGTTTATATGAGGTTTACCTGTCTCTCTGGGAGTGTCTGTCTGTCTGCCTGTCTGTCTGTCTGTTTATATGAGGTTTACCTGTCTCTCTGGGAGTGTCTGTCTGTCTGCCTGTCTGTCTGTCTGTTTATATGAGGTTTACCTGTCTCTCTGGGAGTGTCTGTCTGTCTGCCTGTCTGTCTGTCTGTTTATATGAGGTTTACCTGTCTCTCTGGGAGTGTCTGTCTGTCTGCCTGTCTGTCTGTCTGTTTATATGAGGTTTACCTGTCTCTCTGGGAGTGTCTGTCTGTCTGCCTGTCTGTCTGTCGCTCTGGGAAGTAAGAGGCTTCATCAATGCCTCAGCTCCTTTTAATGTTCAGTGCTGTGTGTGTCTTATGGGAGGTGGGTGTGTCTTATGGGAGGTGGGTGTGTCTTATGGGAGGTGGGTGTGTCTTGTGGGAGGTGGGTGTGTCTTGTGGGAGGTGGGGGTGTCTTGTGGGAGGTGGGTGTGTCTTGTGGGAGGTTGGGTGTGTCTTGTGGAGTGGGTGCGATGTCTTTGTGGGAGTGGGTGTGTCTTGTGGGAGGTGGGGGTGTCTTGTGGGAGGTGGGGGTGTCTTATGGGAGGTGGGGGTGTCTTGTGGGAGGTGGGGGTGTCTTGTGGGAGGCATCTCTCCGTGGTTCGGCAGCCTGGGATACGTTGGCTGTTTTTAACCTCCAAGCTGAGGTTTAAATAAGAACAATGAGCCGATGAAGAGCTGAGGGTTCGGCTTCCCTTGCTTCTCCCAAGTAGTTTTTGTCAGGAGATCAGCGACGTGTGGCTGGTTGCCCTGAGCACCCAGAACCTCATCCACATGTGACCTCATTAAAGTCAGCGAGAAACACTTAGAGCCAGTCTACACTCGTAGCTCAGACCAACATGGGTTGTTCATTTGTAAGTTAATATAAGGTTCATGTTAACACTCAGCTCGCATCAACACATTCCTTTTGGGTCAGCATGTGGCATTGACTGTTACATTGACTGCAATAGCAGGTGGTAATATTTAATAGCAGGTGGTAATATTTAATAGCAGGTGGTAATATTTAATAGCAGGTGGTAATATTTAATGACATTTTAATAATGATTCCAAACTAGGGCTGAATATTGTTTTCAAAGCAGCCATTCAATTTTCATGACCTTCACCGTGGCAGTTAATACTCTGAGCGACCCTAGCTCTATAACCTAACACATACTCTAGATCCTAAATCTAGACCATAAGCCTAACCCTAGACCCTAGACCATATGCCCAACCCTAACCCTAGACCCTAGCCTTTGACCATATACGCTAGATCCTAGACCATAAGCCTAAACCTAACCCTAGACTAGGGCTGGGCGATTTTTTCGGTTTAAACGATTAATTTGCATTTTTAATTTCCTACGGTTTGTGAAATGGCTGAACCGAAAAATCGCGATTTAAAAACAGTTCTAGACTCCGCAGATTTGTTTTGCCTTTACCCTCTAAGAGCTCCTCACTAATCTCGCAACTCACTCCCAACCCGGAGGGAACACTCCACCGTTTTCCGGCAGAGAACCATGGCCTCAGACTTGGAGGTGCTGACTCTCATCCCGACCGCTTCACACTCGGCTGCAAACCGCCCCAGTGCATGCTGGAGGTCACGGTCTGATGGAGCCAACAGAACCACATCATCTGCAAAGAGCAGAGATGCAATTCTGAGGTCCCCAAACCGGACACTCTCCTCACCTCGGCTGCGCCTTGAGATTCTGTCCATGAAGATCACGAACAGAACCGGTGACAAGGGACAACCTTGGCGGAGTCCAACACCCACTGAGAACGTGCTTGACTTTGTGCCGAGAATACGGACGCAGCTCGCACTTTGTTCGTACAAGGACCGAATGGCACGTACCAACGGCCCCGGTACCCCATACTCCCGTAGTACCCCCCACATGATTCCCCGGGGGACACGGTCATAGGCCTTCTCCAAGTCCACAAAGCACATGTAGACTGGATGGGCAAACTCCCATGCCCCCCCCAACAACCCTGCGAGGGTAAAGAGCTGGTCCACTGTTCCACGGCCAGGACGGAATCCGCATTGTTCCTCCTGAAGCTGAGGTTCGACAATCGGCCGGAGCCTCCTCTCCAGCACCCTGGAATAAACTTTGACAGCCCGACAATGTCCAGAGCCTTCAGCATCTCAGGGCGAATCTCATCCACACCTGGCGCCTTGCCACTGAAGAGCTTTTTGACTACTTCAGTGACCTCTACCAAGGATATGGGTGAGACTTCCCCCGAGTCTTCAGACTCTGCCTCTTCCCCAGAGGACGTACTGGTCGGGTTCAGGAGCTCCTCAAAGTGTTCTTTCCACCGCCCGACAATATCCTCAGTCTGGGTCAGCAGTTCTCCTCCCCGACTGAGCACAGCCTGAGCCAAGCCCTGCTTTCCCTTCCTGAGTCGCCGGACAGTTTGCCAGAACTTCCTTGAGGCCAACCGAAAGTCCTGCTCCATGGCCTCCCCGAACTCCTCCCACACCCGGGTTTTTGCTTCAGCAACTGCTGAAGCTGCGGTCCTTTTGCTGTTTCAGGAGACCCCTGGGCCAACCAGGCCCGAAAGGCCTCCTTCTTCAGCCTGACGGCTTCCTTCACCGCTGGTGTCCACCAACGGGTTCTTGGGTTGCCGCCACGACAGGCACCGACAGCCTTTTGACCACAGCTCCGAGCTGCAGCCTCTACAATGGAGGCTCTGAACATGGCCCACTCAGGTTCCATGTCCCCAACCTCCCCCGGGATGCACGAGAAGTTCTTCCGGAGGTGGGAGTTAAAGACCCTACGGACAGGGGCTTCCACCAGACGTTCCCAGTTCACCCTCACTACACGTTTGGGTTTACCAGGTCTGTCTGGCAGCCTCCCGCGCCATCTGATCCAACTCACCACCAGGTGGTGATCAGTTGACAGCTCTGCTCCTCTCTTCACCCGAGTGTCCAAAACATGCGGCCGCAGATCTGCTGATACGATTACAAAGTCGATCAGCGACCTTTGGCCTAAGGTGGTCCGGTACCAGGTACACTTGTGGACCACCCTATGTTCGAACATGGTGTTTGTTACCTCTCCCTCTCTTTATCTCTCTCCCTCTTTATCTCTCCATCCATCCATCCATCCATCCATTCGCGTCCGCTTATCCGGGTTCGGGTCGCGGTGGCAGCCGGCTAAGCAGGGCCCCCCAGGCTTCCTTCTCCCCAGCCACACTCTCTAGTTCCTCCTGGGGGATCCCGAGGCGTTCCCAGGCCAGACGAGATATATAATCTCTCCAGCGGGTTCTGGGTCTGCCCCGGGGTCTCCTCCCAGTTGGACGTGCCCGGAAAACCTCCAAAGGGAGGCGCCCGGGAGGCATCCTAATCAGATGCCCGAACCACCTCAGCTGACTCCTTTCGATGCGGAGGAGCAGCGGCTCTACTCCGAGCTCCCTCCGGATGTCTGAGCTCCTCACCCTATCTCTAAGGCTGAGCCCAGCCACCCTGCGGAGGAAACTCATTTCGGCCGCTTGTATCCGCGATCTCATTCTTTCGGTCACTACCCAAAGCTCGTGACCATAGGTGAGGTTTGGAACGTAGATGGACCAGTAAATCGAAAGCTTCGCCTTCCGGCTCAGCTCCCTCTTCACCACAACGGACCGGTACAGCGCCCGCATCACTGCAGACGCTGCACCGATCCGTCTGTCCATCTCCCGCTCCATTTTGCCCTCACTCGTGAACAAGACCCCGAGATACTTGAACTCCTTCGCTTGGGGCAGCAACTCACTCCCAACCCGGAGGGAACACTCCACCGTTTTCCGGCAGAGAACCATGGCCTCAGACTTGGAGGTGCTGACTCTCATCCCGACCGCTTCACACTCGGCTGCAAACCGCCCCAGTGCATGCTGGAGGTCACGGTCTGATGTAGCCAACAGAACCACATCATCTGCAAAGAGCAGAGATGCAATTCTGAGGTCCCCAAACCGGACACTCTCCTCACCTCGGCTGCGCCTTGAGATTCTGTCCATGAAGATCACGAACAGAACCGGTGACAAGGGGCAACCTTGGCGGAGTCCAACACCACTGAGAACATGCTTGACTTTGTGCCGAGAATATGGACGCAGCTCGCACTTTGTTCGTACAGGGACCGAATGGTCGGGGACAGTACCTGTGGAATGGCAGACCGGGGTGGTGGTCCCCATTTTCAAAAAAGGGGACCGGAGGGTGTGCTCCAACTATCGGGGTATCACACTGCTCAGCCTCCCCGGGAAAGTTTATTCCAGGGTGCTGGAAAGGAGGCTCCGGCCGATTGTCGAACCTCAGCTCCAGGAGGAACAATGCGGATTCCGTCCTGGCCGTGGAACAGTGGACCAGCTCTTTACCCTCGCAGGGTTGTTGGGGGGCGCATGGGAGTTTGCACATCCAGTCTACATGTGCTTTGTGGACTTGGAGAAGGCCTATGACCGTGTCCCCCGGGGAATCATGTGGGGGGTACTACGGGAGTATGGGGTACCGGGGCCGTTGATACGTGCCATCTTTATCTCTCTCCCTCTCTTTATCTCTCCCTCTCCTCTCTTTATCTCCCTCCCCTCTCTCCCTCTCTTTATCCTCTCTCTCTCTCCCCTTCTCTCTATCTCTCTCTCTCTCTCTCTTTCTCCCTCTCCCCTCTCCCTCTCCTTCTCTCTCTCCCTCCCTCTCCTCTCTCTCTCTCTCTCTCTCTCTCTCTCTCTCTCCCTCTCTCTCTCTTTATCTCCCTCTCTCTCTCTCTCTCTCTCTCTCTCTCTCTCTCTCTCTCTCTCTCCTCTCTCTCTCTCTCTCTCTCTCTCTCTCTCCACCCATCCCTCTCTCTCTCCTTTCTCTCTCATAAACAAAGGCTTTTGTTTTGTAACCCACCGCTTACAGCATCACAGTGACTCTTTATTAATTTATTGTATGCAGCTCTGACCTTTGCCCCCTGAATATCGATTGATGACATCAGGGCTGTAATGCTGGCCTTGGCGGGTTAGGGTTAGGGTTAGGGTCAAGGGTCTAGGGTTAGGTTTATGCTTATGGTCTAGGGTTAGAGTTATGGTCTAGGGTAGGGCTGGGCGATTTGGCCTAAAAATAAAATCGCGATTTTTTCTAACTAATGGACAATTTTCGATTTAAACCTCGATTTTTTTTCTGTTTTTCTCTAAACAAATACATTTTCTTTATTAACACAATAAAAATAAATGAGATTACCAAGTAATCTAGGCCTATGTGAACAAATCAGTTGTTCAAGAATAAAAAAATAAATAAATAATCAGCACCACTTGGCTGTCATTATTGTGCAAAGATTTTTTTAAATCAAACTGAAAAAAAATGATCTTGTAGGCCATCCCTGAAAAACTTGTAAAATGAAATACAACAAATAATAAAATTAATAATAAAAAAATACTCTCAAAAAAAAATAACATCCCTTTAACTTTCTAGGAAGTTGTCTACAGGTTTTTCGCGAGGAAGACAAGCCTGTCTACTGCCTCTGGCTTGAGGCATGCTCTTTGGCATGTTACAATGTTACCCCCGTACTGAAGACCCTCTCCGAAGGGGGGGGCACTTGTGGCAGGAATGGAGAGAGATTTCCTGGGGAAGTTAGCTTCATGTACCTTCCACCACTGCAGTGGGTCTGTATCAGGGTCTGTCTCAGACGACAACAAGTAGGATGACAGCTCAGCTTCAATTTTGTTGCTGTTAATTCGCGGTTCTGATGGGGGGGGTGCGCTGTTAATTCGCGGTTCTGATGGGGGGGGGGGGGTGCTCCGTTAATTCGCGGTTCTGATGGGGGGGGGGGGGCGCTGTTAATTCGCGTTCTGATGGGGGGGGGGTGCGCTGTTAATTCGCGGTTCTGATGGGGGGGGGGGGGGGGGTGCGCTGTTAATTCGCGGTTCTGATGGGGGGGGGGCTGTTAATTCGCCGTTCTGATGGGGGGGGGGGCTCTGTTAATTCGCCGTTCTGATGGGGGGGGTGCGCTGTTAATTCGCGGTTCTGATGGGGGGGGGGGCGCTGTTAATTCGCGGTTCTGATGGGGGGGGGTGCGCTGTTAATTCGCGGTTCTGATGGGGGGGTGCTCCGTTAATTGGTGGGGACATGTCCCCAGCGTCCCCACTAAATTCTCCGCCCATGCTCGGTACCAGGCTCAGTTTCTATTAAACATCCATAAACGCCAACTCGGTCTCATCTCTTTATTTCAATATTCCTTGGCTCAGAATATTACAAGGTTAACGTTGCGTTGCCAAAGTGGTATCGGTGCGGTTGTATCGGAGTAGTCACTTCCATTGTCGGGGTTTGTTGTGAAATGGAGCTCAGAAAGTTTTTGGCGGACTTGCTAATCCCGCCCCCAGCCTCTGACGTAGTCGGTGCTTTGTTGGTTCAACTCTGGCCCCCCTAAAGCAAAACAAATCTGCGGAGTCTAGAACTGTTTTTAAATCGCGATTTTCGGT
>PIJE02008214.1:0-10957 GCA_002895965.2 Coryphaenoides rupestris | reverse complement strand
GTGCTTGCCGTGGTTCTGGCAGGGACAGCTTTCACTTTAGTCATAGTAGCATGTGAATTCCCAGGGAAAAACCCGTGGCTCTCTCTCTTGTTAGCCCTCTCTCTCGTCCTACTCGCGCTCTGCTCAAGGACAAGTCTGTCCTGGGGGTGTTTCCGCCTGAGCTCTCACCTTTCTTTCTTCGCGGTCTTGAAAACGAGCTCGTGTCGTCTCCTTTATTGCTCTTATGCCACTACAGTTTCTACTCGACTCAGGCATAATCGATGCTTAGTATTCCAGCCCATAAGCGTTCCTTTGCTCGAATATCCATCTAGCAATGCTCCGCCTCTGCCTTATAACAGTGTACGTTGTTTTGGCATCATCAGGCCGTGACTGAGTGAGCGTGGACCGAATGCCCTCCACGCATCTCCGACCCGCTGGTGTGTCACACTCAATGCAGCCATGTGAACAGAACGCTTGGGCAGAATGCCAGGTTATGCCACGCGTTGGTCAACCGAATGACTAGTGAATTCCGCCAAGCACCATCAAGTCAACTAACATCCACACAAATAATAAAACTTCTTCACCGCCATGAGGAATCGTTTCTTACAGTTCCTTCCTACCCGAGTGGCTTGTGTGTAATTTATCATATGACAGCCGAGCCGTTTCCCAATTATTCAAGCGCACGTATATGATTACCGATAGCTTGTGGGTAATTTTCCTGAAACGGCAGGGGTGCTGTTAATGGCTTAGTCACACTTACTCGTGGTAGCATTATAGCCATCACGCACAGCGCACTCTATGCAGTATCTCTATAGTCAGAATTAAGCCATGTGCTGTCGTCTCATCGGCTGATTAATGATGCGTGTCTTACGGCTATCGGGTATTGGGATGTTGATTAGTCCCTGTTTGACGGCACGGTCGTCAGGCTGCGGCAGCTCGCCGACACAACACGTCCATGTACGAGACCCACAGACGGAGCCGTGTGAAAAAAACCAACAACGTCGCCGAGAACTTGAACAGGACCCCTACTAGGTCTGGCACCTGACTCATCTCGTACATTGGCTCAAATGGACACAGGGCGAACTGCGGATGGGAGGAAGGAGGAGAGGGATAAGAGGGAGGAAATGAGGGGAAGAGGAGGAGAGGTTTGACGCATGCCAACTTGGTGATGGAGGTCTGGTGTCTGGAGGTGGCGCGGAGGCGGGGCGGTACGGGGCGGGGTCAATCCTCTGCTCTCTCTCGGCAGCTTTGTGTTCCGCTCTGGACATTCCCGTCCTACTATTACTCTCCCTCCCTCCCCGAGCGCTTCTGCGTTCCGCGTCGTCCATGTAACAGCGAACATTTAAACTCGTCAGAGAGACGCAACGCGGCGGCCTTCGAGTTTCTCGAGGAGTGATGGTTTCACGTCACGGGATATCTATCCGGGCTTTCTTCATCACTGTGAATCTGTAGATTTGATTCCGATCCAACAGAGCAGCAGACTTTATTTTAACCACTCATGATACTTTTCACGACGCATCACAAGACACACAATGCAGATGTAGCCTGCCGTTTTATGCGCACCGTAGCATAAGGAGTAAATTAAAGTGAGACGTCTTTAGCTGCCAAGTGATTACAGTCGTTGTCAAAGGAGACGATTCAAGCAGTTCCTCACGTTGGCTCCACCAAAACTATCGTTTAATTCTATAATTTTAACGAGGCATTTCTGAAAGTTTGAGTCAACGATAACATGGTCGAGGGAGCTGCATTAAACACATTTGTAGGAGATGGCCCAAAATCATTTTTTTTTTTAAACCAGAGTGAAAAATAAAACAATAATGACAGGCTTGGGCCTCGTCCAGGAATAGGATGATTATTTACATCTAGTGCGAGGCAGAGAGGATTGGGACCGCAGAGTCAGGCTAGATAAGAGGCGCAACAGTGACAGGAGTTAGACAGAGGCTGGAAGTGACATGTTACTGTATAAGAAAAAGGTCCAGAGTCGCCTGTATCAACTACGGAGACTCAGATCTTTCAACGTCTGCAAAAGCCCATGCCTGCGCAGTTTGTTAAACCCAGGGTAAAAAGCGAGTGATAAACCCTCTTTCCCAAAAAATGCAAGCTTACGCCCCGGGTTAAATGCCGTCCTTAACCCAGGGTTTAAAAGTGCTAAGTGGTGAAAAGCATTTTATTAGAAGAGAGCCCGAAGTAGGGCTCTACTCGGCATATGTTTGTTTTTCAGAGTCAAAATAGGATCGAAAATCTAATCACGATATTAAGGTAATATAACTCCACAAACAATATATATATCACGATCTATGGCATGTTTCTTAGGTATGAAGTGTTACAATTAAAACCAAAGATATGGGGCCATATAAAATAACACACGTGAAACGCCGTTTTTGTATAAACCAACTGTTTGTGAATGAACAAATATTAAACAAAATGAATAATGTGCCTCAATTAATTCCAAAAATGAAGATGTCATTCCCAAATGTAACATAAACGTGAAACCAAAATTACAAGATAAGAAAAGATAGTAGTCACCGTCCAGTTAGTCTCTGCGGAGCTGTGCTTTTTTTTTTTTAGTATCAACATCTTCTTTTGGCAGCAAATGGCAAATCGTCGTCATACAAGCTGAAGGACTTATAAGCTTGCACAATTAACAACGTTTCTGCGTGGATTACTTTGCTTTTTTTTACACGATCCCGCGAGAAAATGGCCGGTCATGAACGTACAGTGAGCCACCACCAACAACAACCAGCACGGGAAACGACAGTGGCGTTCAGCACAGACTAAGAGTCCAGGCCCACCGCCACCTCTGCTCCAGCATCCTTCTAGCTAATTTCGAGTCTCTGGAAAAATAATGTAGATATATTCGTGCTCTTGTGAGGAATTTTTCCAAACTGGTGACACGGAGGGACGCTAATATTTCTGTCTGATCAGGTAAGTACCTAAGCCTGAACCCACTGGTGCCGGTGATCGAATGTATCTGCATCTGCTGGCCGGAGGCGAGTCCTTCTTTCGTCTTGCAGAGTGATCGGAAATGGGAATTATGTCTGGCACCAGACCCAATCCTCCTGACTCGGCGTAGGGGTGCCGGCATGCGACGTAATAAGAGCCCAATCTACAGAAAAGTCGTAGACCGAAGAACAGTGCCAAATTCAAATTCAGATTCGAAAGTTTAATTGTCAACATAGCGCGTACAGGAGTAGTTGAATGAAGTGCGGCTGAGGACATATTAGATATGAAAGATGTGAATAGTTTGACAAAATACTGCGACAAGAGTTGTAGGGATCACTATTGGTGCTTGCCAAGTATGAGAAAAATTACATTTTCACTTTATGGCAATCCAGCTTTTAAAACCAGGGGTAAAAAGAGTAAGAAGAGGCTGGAAGTGTCATCACAGTTGTTAACAGAGTTTCATAGCCTTTTAGATAGTAGGGATGGTCAGGACACCAATAATTATAAATTTTAAATGCGTGTGGTGTTGTTACGTTGTAATATAATGTTTAGGTTCATTTTGTGCTGGCCGTGCATAAGGCTTATAAGGCTATAGAACGCGGGGGGGGGGCCACCTTGAAATTTACTCTGTTACTTTTTGATGGGGTGCTGAGCGCCATTATAAGTGTGCATACCAGAAAAAAAATTAATTTGTCACCTCTGGCACATTCTCTGCTGCGAGGTCTTGCTCGACATCGGTCTTGTCTTGGAGAAAAAAAAGTGTTCATCTGGATGACTTATGTCTGATGCTGACGACAAGGCTAGCAATAATAGCCAACATCCTTTATAAGCACATTTAACTATCGTTATAAAGATAAGATCAGAACTTTATTGATCCCGAAGGGAATTCTGGGCCAGAGGTTGCGTTCGCAATTAGAATAAACAGTAGAGAAATAAAATGTATGTTAGCAGAACAAAAGTCCTGAATTTGAATGCATACGTTATTTGGCAGAATGTCTCAAATTAAAAACAAGGTTCTCAGTCGGTTTTGGCATAAAAATGAAACCCCTTAAAAGCTCTGCTTCACCAGACCCCCAATCCTTGACCCGTCGGCTGCGGCGAAGCCGCCCCGACCCTATTTGCCTATTGTTCTTCTCTCCTTCTGAGTCTCTTTTCTCGAAATATGACGCCCAATGGCCTTGCTGACTAGACACACAGGACTCACACCTGCGGACAGGATTAGAATCATGTAAATAGGATATGAATATCTTTTGAATATCGGAAATATAGGGAATTATAGACATTGTGTTACCGTCCTTCAGCTACAGTAGATAGGCAGATCAGTCGGCTATGATGTAGAGGCAGGATTTAGGCAAGATAGGGGATCTCAAAGTGAACATTTAAAGAGTCCAGGCTTTTGAGGGCTGTGTATGCTGTATTCCCTTTGTGCCTTTATTTTGATAAAGAGAGAATTGAAGTAATCTATACAGTCTACCACCAGTGATATACAAAGCAGGGGCCTGTTTGCCACTGGTTTTGGCTATCCCTATTAAAAATCAGGTGGCCCAGTTGACTTTTTAAGAGACAATACAAGGCCCACGTGACGAGGAACAATTCGAACGCCCCAGCACCCCTTAAAAGTCACTCAAGCAGATTTAAACCCTTTTATGGGAAAGGAAACACTGACGAGCAGAAAGAAGGAACCTGAAACCAAAAGGGTGCCAGTTGGACAACTTTCCACGGAAAAACTTCATTGAGTAGTAGATACTGTAGGTAGTGCTAGAATAGTGAATCAGTCATGGTGTGTTAGCTTCTTAAAATAATATACCAACTCAAAACTTGGAGTGTGCGTGCAAAGTATTTTTTTATGGGCAATGAATACAGTTTATATTAGCGTTCGTCCGATATATTGTAAACCCAATTGGGGTTTTATTAATTATTGGATATGAGCCTGTGAATGTCATCCCACATCCAATATTAGAAAGTAATGTGGTTCCCCTAGCCTATATGAATTAACCAGCAGTGCTGCTCAGCAACACTGCTGGCATGGAATCAGCTCTCAGTTGCTTCCTCCTCACCGTTTACAGCAGCAATAGTTTTTAAAGATGAAAATACTGATAGTTTGTCATATTTCTGTCGTAGGTTAACGTTAATTATTAGGTGGCTTTGAATTAAGTCTGGAGGGAAATTATTTTATTATTTTATTAGAAGTATTATAACCGTTTATTAAAAAAAACATCCCAATCAGCCGTTTGTCATCTCCCATAAGTGAATGTAGGCAGGTTTTCAGACAACATGAATACTGTAGGTACCTTGAAACACGCTATTAATTAGTTATATCCGTGCAAGGGGGAAAAAAATTATATCTATCTATGACAGGGTACTAGATTTAGCTCTACGTATCCAGTGAGGGATTAATGAGTTTAGCGCTGAGTTATTGTCCTTTACAAGACGCAGCTTAACTTTTTGAGAAATGCGCATATGACGTTGGCCGCTTTTTTATCAGCTGACCAATGGAAGGGGGTATGTAAGGTTAGTTTGGTTTGAGTGTGAATATCAGGAACTCCGACAACCACAAACAAGCCATTGTATCAAATGTTGTGATGGAAACTAAATGCGTGTCACAAGATCCCCTTTTTTCCATTTTCAGCACAAAGTGTGCTCTGGGCAGGCTTTTTCTTCATAAAAATGAAGACCTAAGTCAATAAAACATCAATATCGGCCCTAAAAAAAAATCCCATATCAGACATTCGCTATTACATATTTGTATTTTTGTGTGTATGTGTGGCCTGTAGGACTGACTGGCTTCATGTCAGTAGAGGCTAAACATGCACACAACAAGCGTAATTGCTCACCAGGGAAAAGATTGCTGGGTATACACAGCTTAATTTGACATGAAACAGACAATCTTCTGGACTGAATTAAAAAGAAATGATTTCATGAACTAGTGGAGGAGGGTCAGAGAACTGAAGCCTGTTGCCTGGTACATATAATCAATACACGCACACGCACACGCCTGTCCGAGTACATGTGAGGAAATGAGAGTAGCAGCCAGGCCTAAATGTATGCGAGTCTGTGGTTGAGAAGACCAGTTATCACAGAGATGCATCATCCATCTGCGGAAGATGATAGCCTGCTGTTTGTACATGCATCGATGCATTATTAATGAGCTGGTGCAAAACTCCAGTTTCAGATGCATTAGCATAAACACATCCACTGTTTGGCATTCCGTCGGCAAGCTGTAAATAAAGAGGACTGTGTTCTGCCATGATTTGAGGAATGGGTTGTTGTGCAAGTTGGTTGTTCCATCTTGTACCAGTACCAGTTCTGGTAGTCTTGTACCAGACAGTAGCCACTACATGTATGTTGTTCTGGTAGTCTTGCACCAGTAGCCGCTATGTTGTTCTGGTAGTCTTGCACCAGTAGCCGCTATGTTGTTCTGGTAGTCTTGCACCAGTAGCCGCTATGTTGTTCTGGTAGTCTTGCACCAGTAGCCGCTATGTTGTTCTGGTAGTCTTGTACCAGACAGTAGCCGCTATGTTGTTCTGGTAGTCTTGTACCAGTAGCCACTATGTTGTTCTGGTAGTCTTGTACTAGTAGCCACTGTAACAAAAAAAGGTTTCATCCAAAGATGAAATAGTAGCTTAGATCACTTGTAGAACACCCACCATCTTTATTAGCAGATGAGGCGGAGCTAAAACAAGAGATTGAAAGTGGCAAAAAGACATGAGAAGTCATATCTGGTGAAGAGCCACAGATATGGTACCAGAGCCACCATATCTGGTGAAGTGCCCATCATGTCTGACGGGCACCCAGACATCCTGACAACACACACAGTAGCACCCAGGAACTGAAGTGTGTAATCATCCCAGTCAAAAGAACTGTACGTGCACCATGGATTAAAATTGTGCACGTCAGAAGTGATTTCATGACCACTACACTTAATTAAATAAAAATGCTCCAATAGATATGCAGTTAAAAAAGGTCAAGCTGTAATTACCTTGAGGCTTCGAATGAAAATGTATTAATTCAGAGTAGACTTGGTACATAAACACCGTAGTTAATTCAGGATGAAAACAAACTTCTGATAAGCTCTGGTATGGACACGGCAACTCGTCTGTTCATTCACGTTGTGCATTACCTCACAGCATTAACATAAAAGATACAGGCACCCTTTGCAAATCGGCACTGCAGCTCATTCGCGATACCGCAATAGCTGGAGAAACCCCGAGTTAGTGTTGGCAGAGCGTCATTTGGATTAGCACAGTGTTACACGACCAGAGGATCCGAGGATCATTAGTTTAAGTCAAGTCAATATTATTTGTATCGCCCTTGAACACTGTTAGTCTCAAAGGGCTTAAGTTTCTATTGGCCGTCGACATTCTTTTCTCTGTACATGGAGACTGCGCGAGGGTTCCCAGACTTAAATAATCCCATCTAAATCTAGTGAGAAGCGTGTGAAAACAGCTGGAACTATGATCCGTCTTAACAGCTGGAAGAGCTAAACAAACACTGTCCGTCCGGTTTAGCTGCACAGACAACACGTCGCCGAGCACACGCGCATCAAAATATATTATGGATAAATAGAGTAACTACATGCACGGCCCGTGCCAAGTGTGAAACGAGGAATATTTTAAAAGATAAACCGTTTGATAAAGGTCATCCGTGTCTCCATGACAACGGTGTGATCCACTCCAAGCGGCAGCCGGCCCCTGGCTGTAAATAGTGTACCACTCTGCGCCAGCCACTCTGGCTGATAACCAACCAAGCGTTTAGAGGTTGGTTTGGTTCCACTTTATACGCCAAGCCTGCTGGCTGGTTAAGCCATGAAGGAGCCCAGTGAATTATGCCGTTTACCGGCATCATTCACGACCACATTCATATCCCGCGGCAAAAAAAGCCTCCATATTATGACCGTGACCGCACTGCATTTTCTTGAAGCCCGGATCACTTGTGGGGGAAATAAATGGTTTCCAATAGACCACATCCTATTGGCCATTAAGAGAGCCACTCACATTCAAAATGTGTCAAATAAGTGGCAGTCCATACATTGCACAAAAAAAAAACTACGGTATCAGCAACATTCCTAAACGTGATCGCGTCGTCTGTGGTTTGAGGAGAGGGTTTGTTTTTTTCTATGAGCCAATCAGGATTAGATATTGATTAGGTATCTCTGCCTATCGCAACTCAAACCTAGTTGTTTATTGGATTGGGATTCTGGGATTCATCAGTTTGCGAATCAAACTGCCCAGACTCGTGGAACACTCCGGTAAACTCGCCTACCCCACAGATGACTTCACTCGACACCCCCCACTGCTACCCCCAGTAAAAACCAGCGAGAGGCGACAGGTTTGCACGCACCCATGCAGGCTTCTGGGCGACTGAACGATGATGTGTTAGTTTAGAGGAAGGATGTGCACATTAAAACTGGGTTAGATTGTAAATGCAGGATGATTCGCCCATATCAGGTTTAGTGTAATAAATGTTGTGTTCTGTGGCGTCAGCTTCAGCCTCAACTATAATCAATCCTTGGGGCAGGGAGAAGAATTTAGATTGGAGCTCGTGGTGCACGTGAAGCCTTACAACACTAACAGTAACAGGCAGGGCAATAAGCGGAAAACGCTTGGATATTTCCGGCCAAAATAATTAAGTCCCTAATCTGCAGTAACAGTAAGCCGTGGTGTCCAGTCCAGTAAAGGGGACTCATAACGGCAAGCCAGAAAACCATCATACATTTCTATTGCACTTCATACATAACTAAAATACTTAGAAAGCATTATAAAAACCGTTTACCGTTCAATCAATTGTCTTGTTGACTCAATGATTTGATTTTTTCTAATGGTTAAAAAGGTTCTACCCAGTGGGTTGTCTTGCTCATGTGCCACCTCCTATACTAAATGGATACAGCCATGGCAGTTAAGTTCTCTATGCTTGCTTGCTTTAAAACAAAGAGCACAGACAGACATTTTCCATGTAATCAAAGGAACACTGCATAAAAATGGCTGAGACGGCTCATGATAACCACATGCATAATCATGTGATGAGCAGTGGTTTAGGACCTCTTCAGTCATTTCTGTGTCGCCTCCACTTGCCTTTGTTAGCACGGCTCCGCTAGCGGCACCCATCAGCTATACTAGCATTGCATTAGCCTGCGTGCTGTGCACCAGCTAATAACTTACCCGTCTCCTACCTTAGCATGCACCGATAATCACGCTATGTTTGTTAAATGTGTTGGTCGGTCTAAATTAATCCATTATAAATGAGGGTCCCATGCATGATTCACAATTCATCTGCAGGGCCTATGGTGATAAATGCATCAATTGGGTTTCATTTATTCATGATTAAATTCAGACTCCGGTAAGCAAGAGAACCTCCGTTTCCTGCCAATTGCCCTCAATTAAAAGAAGGAGAGTTAAGGACGATTACCCAAGCTAAATGATAAGCTAGGCTATAGGATAGGATATTGGACACCTATTGCCCAACTAAATAAGGAAGTACCAAAAGTAAAAACTTTTTGCCAGCTTTATTAAATACTGCGTGTACAGAAGGACAGAGAAAGCAGAATGCTGTGATAGCGATAGCAAAATTAATGATGGATCATATGACGTTTAAAATCAAACGTCAGAATACTACTGCAGAAGTCTGTATAAAAGCTGTGTTTCCACCACAGGAACTTCCCCCAGGAACTAGGAATCTTTAGAGGAACTCTTATTTTATTTTTTACCCCCCAAAAAAGTCCCGGATGAGAGGGATTATGACAGGTGTTCATTTGGTGTGTTTTTTAATGCATCCACTAATTTATCTGCCTAATCTTCTCAAGTCTTCAAACTACAGTGGAAACGCAAACAACCGGCTGAGGGAACCTTTTAGTTCCTTGAGAAGTAGTTCCTTGGACTAAAAGACACCAGGCACTTTAGGTGGAAAGGCGGCTAGAGACAACTCAAGTACAGCGATGTCGTTAAGGTCACAATGATGTCCTGTCTCCCAGTAGTAGGGCAAACACGTGGGCTTCAGGCTTCTCCACAGGTAAAATTCAATCACGAAGACAAAGATAAATAGGTTCCTTCCGGCCTCAACCCTTGCATCGGCGGAAAACCAAACAAGGAAAATCATATGCGACCGATCCAAGAATTTGCGCTTTGCAAACTCCCGACACCCCCTCCGGCAGACAGAGGACTGGTTCAGAGAACTCCGGCCTCTGCCAACAAAGCCAGGATGACCAGGCCAGACATTTAGGAAAACTGGGCAGCATTCTTGACACGCTGCCCCGCCTCCATTGACCTCCTCCGTTATCAGGCATTCTGCATCATCATCAAAATCGTCCCACCCAAACAAAACCAACGGATGAATACAAGCCCTGTGGCAAGCAGGCGAATAAACTGCATTCTCTCCCAAGGAGCTCTAATAGCTTTATTAAGGGGCTTACATGCGTGTGGGGAGGTGTTCCAGGACAACAGAAATTAAGGTGAAACTGTGCCGCCTCCCAAGGGGCCTGTTTAAACACTAGTGCGGCTCAGTGTCCTCTGGTTTTTTTTTTAAAGCCCCCTCTTCCACTGTAAGCAACGAGAGCCTCAGGGTTTCGCCATTAAACAGCCGAGTCAGCCACACGCATGCTACAGCGAAGGCATTTCCATAAGCTGCTACAAGCAAGAGGAGCGAGAGGAACAACAGGGATACTTATAGGAGGTTAAATGTTGAAGGAGCACTTTTGCGGAAGGATTTATTTCAGGACATGGCATTAGCATAAAACTCATTTCATTAGATCTCAACGCCACGCCATTCCAACTTGTTATCTCTGGGAGAGAAACTTTGAGCCTAGACTGCGAAACGGGCCGCTGGGTTGGCATCCGTACCTCACCGCTTCGGCAGCCCTTGAATCACGTGACATTAACAAAGGCTTAAATTGCTAAGAACATGAATTAAAGCTGCCATTTGGAAGGCTTTTTATTGAAACAGACATATGGACATGTCGACATTAATTAAGTGAGTCAATACTCCCGATGTGGATCATGATGGATGACAAAAATAAATCAATAAATATTTATACGTAGCACAT
>PIJE02008212.1:0-10959 GCA_002895965.2 Coryphaenoides rupestris | reverse complement strand
GACCTGCTGTAAGGGGAAAGAGGAGGGCTCTCCAACGGGGGTGGCGTGCCGAACTGCTGACCGTCGGGGGGGCGGGTGGGGGGGGGCGGGGGGGCCCGGGGGGCGGGGGAACGGGAGGCGGCTGTCCTGCTGTGTGTGGCCTTCAGGGAGAGGGACGACCAGGGCAGGCCCCCTAGCATGGGCGTCGTCCCAGCCGAACACCAACGCCCTGGAGATGGTTCCTGCAAGGTGGAGAGAGGACAGTGTGGTGGTGGTGGTGTGGTGGTGGTGGTGGAGAGGTGGGTGTGTGTGTGTGTGTGTGTGGTATTGTGTGGTTATGTTTTTGTGGTGTGTGGCTTGATGTGTTTGTGTGTGTGTATGTTGTGTGACTTATGTGTGGTTATGTGGTGTGGCGTAGTGTGTGCGTGTGTATTTGTGTGTGTGTGGCACGTACGTATGAAATATTGTGTGCAATGTGTGTATGTGTGTGTGGGCTTAGCCTTTGTGTGTGTGTGGTGTGTGGTGTGTGCATGCGTTTGTGTGTGTGGTGTGTGTGTGTGTGTGCATGCGTTTGTGTGTTGTGTGCGTGTGTGTGTGTGCGAGGTGGTTATGCACGACCTGTCTGTACAGCTTATCTACGTGTGTTGGTGTGTGGTGTGTCTGCATGTTTGTGTGCATTGTGTGTCTACATACATAATGTATCAAAGCATACTCCGTGTGTGTGTGTGTGTGTGCGTGTGTGTGTGTGCGTGTGCGTGTGTGTTCGTGTGTGTGTGTGCAGAGTTGGCCTCCAGCGAGGAGAGTCTGGAGGAGGGGGCGGGGTGGCGGGGGCACGGCCCTGACCCTGGCCGCAGCCTCGGGTCGGAGCTCCAACGTCGCCCTCGCTGCTCCGTAACGGCGCCTCGCCCGGACACCACCAACTGCCCGGAAGAGTCCGCCTCGTCAAGTGATAGGTCAAATGACCCCCGCACACACACACACACACACACACACACACACAGACAGAGACACAGACCCACACAGACACAGACACAACACAGACAGAGACACACACACACACACACACACACACAGAGACAGAGACACACACACACACACACACACACACAGACAGAGACACACACACACACACACACACACACACACACACACACACACACACAGACACACACACACACACACACACACAGAGAAGACACAGACACACACAGACAGACACAGATACACACACTCACACTCCACACAGATACACACACAGACACACACAGACAGAGGCACACACACACACACACACAGACAATCATGCCAGGTACACATGTGTCTAAGCTAACTAATTGCATAATGATGGATAAAAATAATAATTATTATTATGGCTTATTATCCACATCTCTCCAATTAAAAAGAAGTTCAATCGTTTTGAAGACTACCTTGCTCAATGGCTGTAATTATCTTCAAAACGTCGTCATTTGGGGCGTTTTGTCTAACAGACAAGAAACAACAAACATATGTACAGATTAAAAAGGACAGGAAGCTATAAGCAATACTTATATTAAACATATATATATATATATTAACATTTTAATCAGTTCTTTTAGAAAGATTCACGTTTTTGAGGATTAAAATGACAATTAAAATGTATTTAAAAAGTACGTTTAAAAAAAATGGAACTGCAGTTTACAACTCGCAGAACATATTTCAGTATTTCGACAACAGTCAGAGAGAACGTTGCGTAATCGTCTGTCATTTTAAGACCCAGGGACTCTATTAAAACATTTTGAGGAAGTGTTACCCACGAGACTCCCGGAGGCTCTGCTGAACGGCGTACTGAAGCAACTCTTCCTCGATCGCCTCGTGGTCAAAGTCATCCATGTCTGGACGACCATCACCCCCGCGTGTGACCTCTGGAAACCTTTATACACCGAAAAATGGAGAAGTCGTCGTCCAAGTCACTAAAGAAAGTGAAAATACTTCAAATACTGACTAAAAATACACCATTACCCTTTTTACTTTTTACACAGAAAATACATTTGATGTGTGTGTGTGTGTGTGTTATGCAATGTGTTTGAAGTAAGTAAGATTTACATTGAATAGAATTGACCTATAGACAGTTACACTGACTTTAATACGTCACTTTTCCGTACATTATGTGTTTCTGTGTTATCAGTAAGTCAGGTGCGAGCAACGCCTCTAATCTCGACACCTCTTCATATCTCATGTGGTTGCGCCACAAACGCCTTAATCTTAACGTGTCTCTGCCAAGCCTCGGATCAAGTCGCACGCTTGCGTTACACGAGCCGTTATATTTAGGCGTGTATTTATACAGTATATATATATATATATATATTTAATTTCAACTTGTTTTCGAAGTTCTGAGCCCCGCCGTGTCATTGCCATTGCCATTGCCATTGCCCTCTGAGCAGAGAACTCCACAACCCACAGCTCCTGGGTTTTGTAGTTCCTAGCCGTGCTCAGTGACCTGTTTACATGCCGGATTCATTCACTCCAAACGTACTCATGGACCCCTTACGCGCACACACACACACACATACACACACACCCAAAAAAAACACCCACCACCCCACCCCCCCCAACTCCTCACCAGGTCGAGTGTGTGAGTGAGTAAAGCCAGTGGTTCCTGTTGAATCACTCCAGCGTGCAGCTCTGGTGTGTGTGTGTGTTTGTGTTTGTGTGTGTGTGTGTGTGTGTGTGTGTGACAAGTCGCCTGCCGGGGGGGGGGGGGGGTATTTTTAGAAGCCACATGCTTCCAGCTTCGCTCGACTATTTGCACGACTGTGAAAATGGTTCCGGGTTTTTTGTTGATTGAATTCAGCTGTAATTTCGTTCATTATCCCATTAAGTGACCCAGAAGGGGTATTTAACGAGTTCAGGGCCACACACACACACGCACACTCCCTCATCAGGATACTAATCTAAATCTTAATCTTATCTAAATCTATCTAATCGAAAATCTTGTGTTGGAAAATAAACAAAGAACACTAATCTCTAATGTCATTTCTGTTATGTTCTCTTTATTACTTAACCTCAATCTTAACCTCACAATTACTTTTACATCAATAACAGTGTAATTGTGCGGTGTCTCAATTTTACAACTTTACTGCTGTGACAAAGTTACAACATTACTACTATGTTACGAAGTTACAACTTTACTGCTCTTGCAAAGTTACAACTTTAGGTTACAATGTTACAACAAAGTTACAACAACTTTACTACTCTTGAAAAGTTACACCTTTACTGCTGCTACATCGTGATAACTTTACTGCTGTTACAATGTTACAATGTTAATACTATGTTACAAATGTACAACTCTACTACTGTGTTACAAAGTTACACCTGTACTGCTGTTGCCAAGTTACAACTTTAGTACGATGCTACAAAGTGACACATTACTAATTTGTTACAAAATTACACCTTTACTACGATGTTACAAAGTGACAATTTTACAACTTTACGTGACAGTTACAACAATGCAAAGTTACAAAGTTACTAGTATGTCATAAAGTTACAACAACCTTACTGCTGTTACAAAGTTACACATTTACTCCTGTGTTACAAAGTTACACATTTACTGCTTGTTACAACATTACAACTTTACTGCTGTGTTACGAAGTTACAGCTTTACTCCTGTTGCAAAGATAGAACTTTAATGCTGTGTTACAAAAAACTTTACAATTGTACACCACATACAAGAATGCAAAGTTACAACATCACTACTATGTTACAAATTGACAACTTTACGACTTTACGTTACACCGTTACAACAATGCAAAGTTTCAACATTACTACTAAGTTACGAAGTTACAACTTTAGGTTACAACTAGGGATGCACCGATACCGATACCAGTATTCGGTATCAGTCCGATACTGTGCTCATGTACTCGTACTCGTACTCGTTAAACTACTCCGATACAACCGCACCGATACCACTTTGGCAACGCAACGTTTAACCTTGTTAATATTCTTAGCCAAAGGAATATTGAAATAAGAGATGCAACCGAGTTGTCGTTTTATGATGTTTATAGAAACTCGCGCATGGTAACCGAGCATGCGTAGAATTTAGGGGGACGCTGGGGACATGTCCCACCAATTACGGAGCACCCCCCCCCATTCAGAAAACCGCGAATTAACGGAGCACCCCCCATCAGAAACCGCGAATTAACGGAGGCACCCCCCCCCCCATGCAGAACGCGAATTAACGGAGCACTCCCCCCATCAGAACCCGCGAATAACGGAGCATCCAGCCCCCATCAGAACCGCGGATAAACGGAGCACCCCCCCCCCCCCCTGCAGCACCGAATTAACGGAGAACCCCCCCCCATCAGCACCGCGAATTAACGGAGCACCCCCCCCCCCCATCAGAACCGCAAATTAACGAGACCCCCCCCATCAGAACCGCGAATTAACGAGCACCCCCCCCCATCAGAACCGCGAATTAACGGAGCACCCCCCCCCCAGACAAAAATAACATGTTTTCAAAGTCATTAGAACTGTAATGGTTTTATTAAGTACTCGTATCGGTATTCGGTATGCAAGTACCCAAATGTAAGTACTTGTACTTGTACTCGGTCTGAAAAAAAGTGGTATCGGTGCATCCCTAGTTACAACGTTACACAACGTTAATACAATGTTACAAATGTACAACTCTACTACTGTGTTACAAAGTTACACCTGTACTGCTGTTGCCAAGTTACAACTTTAGTGCGATGCTACAAAATGACACGTTACTAATTTGTTACAAAGTTACATCTTTACTACGATGTTACAAAGTGACTTTACGTGACACAGTTACAACAATGCAAAGTTACAAAGTTACTAGTATGTCATAAAGTTACAACAACCTTACTGCTGTTACAAAGTTACACATTTACTCCTGTGTTACAAAGTTCCATATTTACTGCTGTTACAATATTACAACTTTACTGCTGTTACAAAGTTACAACTCCACTGCTGTTACAAAGTTACAACATCACTACTACTGTATGTCACAAAGTTGCAACTTTACGACTTTGCGTTACACCGTTACGACGATGCAACGTTTCAACATGGCTGCTATGTTACAAGGCCACACGTTTACTCCTATGTTACAAAGTGAAACTTCTCCGGACTCCGAAGTGACGTCTTTTCCACAGCATTACAACGTGATAACCTTTCACCCTTTACAGCGACGGGAGGCCACAGAAGAGCGGCTGTGTTTGCTCGTGCGTGACTAGCGGTGTGACGCCTGTCCGACGACGGCGGCGGGAACGACGACGGCGACGACACTCACGCCTAATTTCTCGGCGACGGCGTGTAGGAGTCTGCTTGAGAAGTGTGTGTGCGTCTGTCTGTGTGTGTGTGTGTGTGTGTGTGTGTGTGTGTGTGTGTGTGTGTGTGTGTGTAAGCCAGCGACGCCGGCGGTGACGGCGAGGACGACGTCGGCGTGAGTCAGCCTGTAGGCGGCCTCTGGACCTCGTGAAAAGGCTCCAGTCAACCGTCGTCTGGAGTGGAACCAGACCGGCTTCGATCACACTCCTCGCTCGCCCTCTCTCTTGCGCCCTCTCTCTCTCTCCCTAGCGCTCTCTCTCACTCTCTCTCTCTCTCTCTCTGTCACACACACACACACACACGCGAGCGCTGTCTCCTCTCTCTCACACACACACACTCACACACACTCGAGCTCGATCTCCCTCTGGCATCTCTCTGATCTCTGAACACTCACTGAATTTCATGCCTCGGATTGTGGGAATCTTGTGGAAAATTTTCATTCCATATGAGGGATAAAGTGAGTATGATTTGTAATATTTTATCATCTTAATTTGTTGGGAAGGGGGATTAGAAAGTCGATGATAGGACTGATAGATAGGCTGTGGGATGTTAAGATGTGTTTGGACTGTAATGTCTTGTTGTTGTTTGTGCCAAAAAAGCCCAAAAATGGAGCTTAAGTGTCATTACATGTAAAATCACAGTGGGTAGGTTGTTTCTGTCAGTTTTTCACTGTGATGCTCTGGTTGCACTGGTTTGAGAAATGGCAAAGTGGAATCTCTCGATCCTCCACCTTCTAATCTGACCCTTCGATTTCACGGGGCAATTCAATTGAGTTCCACATTGAAGTGAATCTCATTGAATTGATTGACACCTCAAATGTACCGTCGTGCTGCAAAGAGGCGTCAGAAATGCATCACACACACACACACACACACACATGCTGTGTCCAAATAACTCCGGCACATTTGTGGTTGTTGTGCTTACAGTATGTGGGTTTATGCTTTAAGGAGTTCTAGTTAGTTTGGGGAACTTACGGTACGGTTTGGTTAAGCATTTGTCGCAGGTCGTAACAAATCTGCAGACACATTTGCATATTGCAGGGTCTTCCCATTTATCATAATTAACTGGTTTTACATGTTTTTCTGCCGGCGAAAATGTAAGCATGGTGTCTGGAGTCGTCTCGTGTGTCGTGCAACTCACACGCCTGTCATGTCTGTAACATACATATTAGATTCATGCAGTACTTTATCAACACACGTTTGTGTTAAAGTGCAACAAAGGTGAACTAAATTGGATATGCTGTCGAGGCAGGATTAGAGTATGAAAGCCAAATTAAAATGACCGATGATCATGTTTGGATCTTACATTTCCGACGAGTTTAAAAGCGCGTGAAGACAAACAAAACACGCGTCCCCAAACAGTAACGGATACTTTGGGGGGTAAAAGGAGCGTTTAAGGACACGCCGTCGCCTAAAAATAGAAACGTCTCTCTCTCTCTCGGTGTGTTTTTGAAACTCTGTAAAGGGTCACAGCTCATTGATTTTTGTTTTTTTAGCTGAAACGTCCGAAACGACAACATTCTAGTCATCAGGACAAGGTTATTGGCGGGCTGCGGACAGCAACGTTTCATTAAAATGAGGAATGAGGGAATTGGCATAGTTGTCGTGCTCCGTGTGCAAGAACGCCTTTCTGGGCACATAATTATGAATCCGTATTGGATGCCATCGACAGAACTGTTGTTGCCTGTCAAGGGGGTCGTCTTACAATCCAATAGAAAACACCTTGGAACGTCTTGCGTCCCCCCTTTGGTATTCCAAGTTATTCCGAGATGTTAATGTCATTCAGCCGTCGGTGTGTAATATACTCATGTCTCAGTCGTAATATTCATTCAGACGTGATTTATTACTGACGAGTTGAATGAGAAAAAGTATGTTCCAAATGTGAACCTGACATCCGATTCAAGATACTTGAGATTTATGGAGCGTTGACACCCCAGTTGACAGTCCCCACAGACATAGTTGCGATCGTGGATAATTATTGATTTATTATTATTATTATTATTATTATTTAATATTATTATTATTATTATTACATTTATATTTATGGATGGTACTGAAATAGATGGTATTTCTTTTGTTGGCTTGTGTAGGATAAGCCTTCAATGTTTCTGTTTCCGTTTCTGTTTATTCCTTTTCCGTTTTCAGCGTGCTATCTGTGTGTTAGAGGCGGCATGTGCCCACTTGTGATGTCACAAATTGTCACGACCATGATATTACGGGAATGCATGCTAATTCAATCGAAAAAAGGTCTGACGAGAAAGGGAATCCGGGGAAGCCGGGATGAGGGGTAAAGGGTGTATATGTATCTTTATAGTTTATCTTTATATATCTTTATATCTTTATAACTTTATAGTCATGAAAAGTGATGCCGACTATAGCTAATTGGTCGAGAGATTTGTTTTATTTCTTTATTAGCGACGCCGGGACGAATCAATGAACTTGATTAATTAGGTTCCTTGTCGAGGGGGTGGGCGGGCGAATCGGTTTCCCTGAGCTGTCACATGAATGACACATAACAAGGGTACCCCACCACCCAGGGCGGATAGTCAGACATCCTAATGACACAACCGGTGTGTTATCCAGTCATCTGGGCTTGATTTACCATGCCTGTGGGTCATCACCCCGGGATGATGACAGACATCGGCGATTGAAACAGAATGAAAGGCTCTGGTTTATTGTCCCTGTAACGTTCTACAGGGTGATTCAGTTCTTCCCGTGAAGATGTAGACACTTTTACTGGCCAGACACGCTCAGTCTATTAAGCTAAGCGCCCCGCGACCGCTGGTTGTTTTTTGTACAAACTCGGTTTTGTTGGCGGCTCGTGAATTCTTGCGGTGGTTACTTCGCCTTTGATTTGGCTCGACTTCAAAATGGTCCGAGTAATGGGCCATGAGGGACTCTTCACTCTCTTCTCTGTGGTTCGGACTCTATGACTCAAGGTTCAAGACTCACAAAGTTTAATCGTCACGTACACATACAGGATATGCATATCCATAAATATAAATGTATAATAATAATAATAATAATAATAAATCAAAGAATGATCCATGATAGCAACTATGTCTGTGGGGACTGTCAACTGGGTGTCAACGCGCCATAAATCTCAAGTATTTTGAATCGGATGTCAGGTTCACATTTAGAACATACTTTTCTAATTCGTTAGCGAGTGAGCAAACTCGTTAGCGAGTGAGCAATCTCGTTAGTAATTGTGTTAGTGGTAATAAATCATGTCTGAATGAATATTACGACTGAGACATGAGTATATTACACACCAACGGCTGAATGACATTAACATCTTGGAATAATTTACCAAAGGCGTTCCAAGACGTTCCAAGGTGTTTTCTGTTGGATTGTAAGAGGATGAAATTAAATGAAAAAGTTGCGAGAATCAGAATGTCACACAGCAGGTTTTTTATTTTTTATTTTATGACAACCGGATTTCACCTAAACTTCTCCTAATTTGGAAGACAACTTCGACTGACTTTGGGTCATATTGTGTTTCATTGTTCGTGACTTTCATCGAACGATTATACCCTCAAGTCATCTTTGTTTTCGTTTGTTTAACTGCACAATGGGTTGAACCCGAAATTTGTCTCAAATTGTGCTCCACTCACTCTGTGCAAGATTTTAAATAGACGGCTACCTTTTTACTTAAGCACTCTCAAAAGAAAACTATTTTCTAAAATCACATGCATGCATTACAGATCCCTTTTACCCAATGAAACATGGATCTATAGCCAATGAAACCCATGGATCTATAGCCAATGAAACCCATGGAGCTATAGCCAATGAAACCCATGGATCTTCCAGCCAATAATCTTCAAACACAAGTCCACATCCAGATGGGGACTTGTAATAATAAAAGGGGATTAAGGGGATTATAATCTCTTTAGACACGTTTATATTTTCATGCGTATGCCCTGGACCAGATGGGAAGGGTCCCACTTTACTGTGTTCATTTTTGGCACATAAAACTGCAAACTTCAAGTGAGAAGTAATCAAAAGCGTTTCAAATATGCTTCAAATGCTTGCAGGGGGAGGGATTTCGGAGTGTTACTTTTTATTATTGTCGTACCGTATGGAATTCTACACATCGTTATGACTGTAAGACGCCTTGTCTCCTTCTTGGTCAGATGTTTAAGACTCCTTGTCTCCCATCCTGTCTCCTTCCCTCTCAGATCTGCAAGACTCCTTGTCTCCTCATCTTTCTGCTCTCAAGTCTTCATCAGTGCTCCGGGAAGTTTGGGAAGCCTATCACGGACGATGTGAACAAGCTGCTGCTATTGGTCAGTTTCACGACATCATCAACAACGACGACACACATACATGATGATATAGGGTGTGTGTGTGTGTGTGTGTGTGTGTGTGTGTGTGTGTGTGTGTGAGCGAGATAGAGAGAGAAAGGGGAAGAGAGAGTATGTGCATCTGTATCTACATGTGTGTGTGTCTGTGTGTTTGAATCTGTGCATAAGTGCTGTCATGTTATACATTGAGCGTATTTATTATAACATCTATTCTATCTCTAGATCTCTCTCTCTGGATATATAAATCTCTTTTTTTCTTCCCGCCACAGCAACAGAACATTCCCGCCGACTATGAGATTCCCGTTCACTACATCCCAA
Source organism: Coryphaenoides rupestris (assembly GCA_002895965.2). Lineage (NCBI taxonomy): Eukaryota > Metazoa > Chordata > Actinopteri > Gadiformes > Macrouridae > Coryphaenoides > Coryphaenoides rupestris. The sequence goes on along the minus strand of PIJE02008212.1, from coordinate 1,037 downwards.
AGGAAGTGGTACGTTAACCCGGACCAGACGTATTATATCGTACGTGAGGTTGTAGCCCCACCCACCCCCGGACTCTAACTGGGCCAGGTGAGGCTGTAGCCCCGCCCACCCCCGACTCTAACTGGGCCAGGTTAGGAGGCTGTAGCCCCGCCCACCCCCAGACTCTAACTGGGCCGGGTGAGGGCTGTTGCCCACCACCCCCGGACTCTAACTGGGCCAGGTGAGGCTGTAGCCCCGCCCACCCCCGGACTCTAACTGGGCCAGGTGAGGCTGTAGCCCCGCCCACCCCCAGACTCTAACTGGGCCAGGTGAGGCGGTAGCCCCGCCCACCCAGACTCTACTGGGCAGGTGAGCTGTAAGCCCCGCCACCCCCAGACCCTAACTGGGTCCCGGTGATGTTCTCCTTGTTGGAGGACAGCGTCCCGAACATGTTGGCCAGTCTGCAGAGGCTCTGCTCCAGCGGGTAAACGTTCAGCACCACCCAGCACATCCCGCTCTGCAGGATGAGAGTTACATTTACTTTACGTTTACATTCACATTTACATTTAGGGGTGTGGGACTGTGTGGTGTGGGGTGGTTGGTGGCTGGCCTAATTAGCCTCACCTGGCCCAGTTAGAGTCTGGGGGTGGGTGGGGCTACAGCCTCACCTGGCCCAGTTAGAGTCTGGGGGTGGGCGGGGCTACAGCCTCACCTGGCCCAGTTAGAGTCTGGGGGTGGGTGGGGCTACAGCCTCACCTGGCCCAGTTGGAGTCTGGGGGTGGGCGGGGCTACAGCCTCACCTGGCCCAGTTAGAGTCTGGGGTGGGCGGGGCTACAGCCTCACCTGGCCCAGTTAGAGTCTGGGGGTGGGCGGGGCTACAGCCTCACCTGGCCCAGTTAGAGTCTGGGGGTGGGCGGGGCTACAGCCTCACCTGGCCCAGTTAGAGTCTGGGGGTGGGCGGGGCTACAGCCTCACCTGGCCCAGTTAGAGTCTGGGGGTGGGTGGGGCTACAGCCTCACCTGGCCCAGTTAGAGTCTGGGGTGGGTGGGGCTACAGCC
>PIJE02008211.1:5000-10960 GCA_002895965.2 Coryphaenoides rupestris | reverse complement strand
TTTTAAGTTTACCGGTTAATTTGACCTAATTTGAGGTGAGCACAGCGTGGATTGGGGTTGGGGTTGGAACTGATTAATGATTCCCTCGCCCCCCCCAACCAGAGCCACGCCCACAAACACCCACAGCAGCCCTGCTCGTAAGTCCTCGTAATAATAATCACCGTTGCGCAATTACCGCCGTTCATTGAGAGATACAATGCGTGCGCCGGCCGCAAATTGCGCTCGTTTGTGAGCGTTTTCTGAGCGTTTGGTTTTGGCGGTTGGTTGTGGGGGGGGGGGGGGGGGTCGGGGGGGCGACGGGGGGCGGAGCTTACTCCAGACGGTGAGTGACAGCTTCTGCTCAAAGTTGCCGGTGGGGAAGGTGATGATTTTGCAGGTGTAGCTGCCCTCGTCCGCCACCTCCGTGCTCATGATGACCAGCGTGGGGTCCACGGTGGGCTCGCTGCCACTGAAACGGACCCGGCCCGACCACGAACCAAACGCTGTGGGGGGGGGAGAGAGAGGCAGGGAGAGAGAGAGAGAGAGAGAGAGAGAGAGAGAGAGAGAGAGAGAGAGAGAGAGAGAGAGAGAGAGAGAGAGAGAGAGAGAGAGAGAGAGAGAGAGAGAGAGGGGAAAGGGATCCAAAGAGATCCAAAATGATGGTGGTGATGATAAGGATGATGATTCTGAGGTTACCTGTCTGTCTGGCTGCCTGTCTGTCTGTCTGTCTGTCTGTCTGTCTGTCTGTCTGTCTGGTTACCTCTCTGTCTGTCTGTCTGTCTTTCTGTCTGGTTACATGTCTGCCTGTCTGTCAGTCTGTCTGGTTAACTGTCTCTCTGGTTACCTGTCTGTCTGTCTGTCTGTCTATCTGTCTGTCTGTCTGTCTGTCTGTCTGTCTGTCTGTCAGATTACCTGTCTGTCTGTCTGTCTGGTTACCTCTCAGTCTGTCTGTCTGTCTGTCTGTTTACCTGTCTGTCAGATTACCTGTCTGCCTGTCTGTCTGGTTACCTCTCAGTCTGTCTGTCTGTCTGTCTGGTTACCTGTCTCTCTGGTTACCTGTCTGTCTGGTCATCTGTCTGTCTGTCTGTCTGTTTACCTTTCTGCCCTTCCACGTAGTGAGCGGCGATGACTTGCTCGGGGGTGCCGTCGGCGGCCTCCTTGTACCACGTGACCTGCACCACCACCGACTCCGCCCGGAAGCGGCAGGGAAGCACCGTCTCCTGCTCGGCCACGGAGCGCAGCGCATGGCCGGGGGGAGGATCCAGGAACTCCCCCCGTACCACCACTGTGGACAGAGGGGGAGAGAGGGGGAGAGAAGGGGGAGAGAAGGGAGGGAGAGAGAATTTTTTGTAAATGTAAGTGTTAAAAAAATAATATATATATATACAGAGATATACTTATTTACATACTCTTGCATCTCAACGATTGTTGAGATGTTGAGATGTTGTTGAGATACAGTTTCTCGGCAGACGGCGGTTTGTACTCGTGGTTGTGTCTCTACTATCTTATCTCTCAGCGGGGGAGGGACGAGTGACAGATTGGCAGCAGGAGATAAAATATTCGAGATATAAAGAGAACGGGGGCGAGCCGATAGCGGGAAACCAAGGAAGACATATAACATATGAAGATAAAAAAAACGTTTCACCGGAGGCTGCGGGCTCATAAAACATCAATGCGCTCGATATGTGAATGTGGCCGCGAGTAAAAAAACCCACAACACAACCAAAACTAAACAAAAGCCTTCGATCATAAAGTGATGAAGAGCCGAATAGTTCGCCTGACTCGTGACGAATTACACAGACACGCAGCGTACGCATTGGCACGACACGTTGCTATGTATTTGCATGCAGACTGTGCCGTCGTTAGCACAGGAAGCGCTCGTGGTGACTCAAAAATGGGATGAGATCATTCTGGTCCTGGTCCTCCTCTCATGATGTCGTGTGAATGTCAGGAAATAAACGGTAAATGGTTTGCATTTATATCATCGCTTTTATGCAAAACGCTTCACGGTATCGCCTCACGTTCACCCGTTCATACACCGACGGCGGTGCCGACCGTGCAAGGTAGCGACCAACACATCAGGAGCAGGTAGGGTTAGGTGGTGTCTTGCTCAGGGACACCTCCACACTTAGCTAGGAGGAGCAGGTAGGGTTAGGTGGTGTCTTGCTCAGGGACACCTCCACACTTAGCTAGGAGGAGCAGGTAGGGTTAGGTGGTGTCTTGCTCAGGGACACCTCCACACTTAGCTAGGAGGAGCAGGTAGGGTTAGGTGGTGTCTTGCTCAGGGACACCTCCACACTTAGCTAGGAGGAGGAGCAGGTAGGGTTAGGTGGTGTCTTGCTCAGGGACACCTCCACACTTAGCTAGGAGGAGCAGGTAGGGTTAGGTGGTGTCTTGCTCAGGGACACCTCCACACTTAGCTAGGAGGAGCAGGTAGGGTTAGGTGGTGTCTTGCTCAGGGACACCTCCACACTTAGCGAGGAGGAGCAGGTAGGGTTAGGTGGTGTCTTGCTCAGGGACACCTCCACACTTAGCTAGGAGGAGCAGGTAGGGTTAGGTGGTGTCTTGCTCAGGGACACCTCCACACTTAGCTAGGAGGAGCAGGTAGGGTTAGGTGGTGTCTTGCTCAGGGACACCTCCACACTTAGCTAGGAGGAGCAGGTAGGGTTAGGTGGTGTCTCGCTCAGGGACACCTCCACACTTAGCTAGGAGGCGGAGATCGGGGATCGAACCGGCGGCCTTCCTTCCTGTTGCCAGACAACCGCTCTTATACCTCCTGAGCCGCTACCGGCCCCAGGAAGTAAACCGATCCAAAGCAAATAGCGTCATCGTGGTTGTTGTTGCCGTCGGCCACTCTGTCAGGATGTCACTCGTCAGCCATCGCGCTCCGAGTTCAGACGAGACACACACATGTCAGGTCGGGGTGGCGGGACAGACGTTTAACAATAGCTGACACACACACACAGACACACACACACGGGACAGACGTTTAACAATAGCTGACACACACACACAGACACACACACACACACACAAGAGATAGATAGAGAGAGAGAGAGAGGGAGAGAGAGCATAGGGGTGGCCTGTCGAGAGACAAGAGACGCCTGTCACTCGTTGACGCTGAGGTGAGACAAGACGCAGACATCTGGTCCGACAAGTTGCCCGACACGCAGAACACACACACACACACACACACACACACACACACACACACACACACGCACACACACACACACACACACACACACACACACACACACACACACACACACACACACACACACTCACACACACACACACACACACACACACACACACACACACACACACACACACACACACACACACACACACACACACACACACACACACACACAGACTCACACACACACACACAAACAGCTCAGACTGTTTTAAGTTACCGGTTAATTTGACCTAATTTGAGGTGAGCACAGCGTGGATTGGGGTTGGGGTTGGAACTGATTAATGATTCCCTCGCCCCCCCCAACCAGAGCCACGCCCACAAACACCCACAGCAGCCCTGCTCGTAAGTCCTCGTAATAATAATCACCGTTGCGCAATTACCGCCGTTCATTGAGAGATACAATGCGTGCGCCGGCCGCAAATTGCGCTCGTTTGTGAGCGTTTTCTGAGCGTTTGGTTTTGGCGGTTGGTTGTGGGGCAGGGGGGGAGGGGGCGGGTCGACGGGGGGGCGACGGGGGGCGGAGCTTACTCCAGACGGTGAGTGACAGCTTCTGCTCAAAGTTGCCGGTGGGGAAGGTGATGATTTTGCAGGTGTAGCTGCCCTCGTCCGCCACCTCCGTGCTCATGATGACCAGCGTGGGGTCCACGGTGGGCTCGCTGCCACTGAAACGGACCCGGCCCGACCGAGAGAGAGAGAGAGAGAGAGAGAGAGAGAGAGAGAGAGAGGCAGGGAGAGAGAGAGAGAGAGAGAGAGAGAGAGGAGAGAGAGAAGAGAGAGAAGAGAGGAGAGAGAGAGAGAGAGAGAGAGAGAGAGAGGGGAAAGGGATCCAAAGAGATCCAAAATGATGGTGGTGATGATAAGGATGATGATTCTGAGGTTACCTGTCTGTCTGGCTGCCTGTCTGTCTGTCTGTCTGGTTACCTCTCTGTCTGTCTGTCTGTCTTTCTGTCTGGTTACATGTCTGCCTGTCTGTCAGTCTGTCTGGTTAACTGTCTCTCTGGTTACCTGTCTGTCTGTCTGTCTGTCTATCTGTCTGTCTGTCTGTCAGATTACCTGTCTGTCTGTCTGTCTGGTTACCTCTCAGTCTGTCTGTCTGTCTGTCTGTTTACCTGTCTGTCAGATTACCTGTCTGCCTGTCTGTCTGGTTACCTCTCAGTCTGTCTGTCTGTCTGTCTGGTTACCTGTCTCTCTGGTTACCTGTCTGTCTGGTCATCTGTCTGTCTGTCTGTCTGTTTACCTTTCTGCCCTTCCACGTAGTGAGCGGCGATGACTTGCTCGGGGGTGCCGTCGGCGGCCTCCTTGTACCACGTGACCTGCACCACCACCGACTCCGCCCGGAAGCGGCAGGGAAGCACCGTCTCCTGCTCGGCCACGGAGCGCAGCGCATGGCCGGGGGGAGGATCCAGGAACTCCCCCCGTACCACCACTGTGGACAGAGGGGGAGAGAGGGGGAGAGAAGGGGGAGAGAAGGGAGGGAGAGAGAATTTTTTGTAAATGTAAGTGTTAAAAAAATAATATATATATATACAGAGATATACTTATTTACATACTCTTGCATCTCAACGATTGTTGAGATGTTGAGATGTTGTTGAGATACAGTTTCTCGGCAGACGGCGGTTTGTACTCGTGGTTGTGTCTCTACTATCTTATCTCTCAGCGGGGGAGGGACGAGTGACAGATTGGCAGCAGGAGATAAAATATTCGAGATATAAAGAGAACGGGGGCGAGCCGATAGCGGGAAACCAAGGAAGACATATAACATATGAAGATAAAAAAAACGTTTCACCGGAGGCTGCGGGCTCATAAAACATCAATGCGCTCGATATGTGAATGTGGCCGCGAGTAAAAAAAACCACAACACAACCAAAACTAAACAAAAGCCGACGATCATAAAGTGATGAAGAGCCGAATAGTTCGCCTGACTCGTGACGAATTACACAGACACGCAGCGTACGCATTGGCACGACACGCTGCTGTATATTTGCATGCAGACTGAGCCGTCGTTAGCACAGGAAGCGCTCGTGGTGACTCAAAAACGGGATGAGATCATTCCTGGTCCTGATCCTCCTCTCATGATGTCGTGTGAATGTCAGGAAATAAACGGTAAATGGTTTGCATTTATATCATCGCTTTTATGCAAAACGCTTCACGGTATCGCCTCACGTTCACCCGTTCATACACCGACGGCGGCGCCGACCGTGCAAGGTAGCGACCAACACGTCAGGAGCAGGTAGGGTTAGGTGGTGTCTTGCTCAGGGACACCTCCACACTTAGCTAGGAGGAGCAGGTAGGGTTAGGTGGTGTCTTGCTCAGGGACACCTCCACACTTAGCTAGGAGGAGCAGGTAGGGTTAGGTGGTGTCTTCTCAGGGACACCTCCACACTTAGCTAGGAGGAGCAGGTAGGGTTAGGTGGCGTCTTGCTCAGGGACACCTCCACACTTAGCTAGGAGGAGCAGGTAGGGTTAGGTGGTGTCTTGCTCAGGGACACCTCCACACTTAGCTAGGAGGAGCAGGTAGGGTTAGGTGGTGTCTTGCTCAGGGACACCTCCACACTTAGCTAGGAGGAGCAGGTAGGGTTAGGTGGCGTCTTGCTCAGGCACACCTCGACACTCAGCTAGGAGGAGGAGATCGGGGATCGAACCGGCGGCCTTCCTTCCTGTTGCCAGACAACCGCTCTTATACCTCCTGAGCTGCTACCGGCCCCAGGAAGTAAACCGATCCAAAGCAAATAGCGTCATCGTGGTTGTTGTTGCCGTCGGCCACTCTGTCAGGATG